>NDXB01016247.1:41675-74583 GCA_002631895.1 Agapornis roseicollis
TATTAAAAAAAAAAAAAAAAAAAAAAACCAACCCCAAAAAAAAACCCAACAAAGCATGTAGGATACCAAGACTGAGAAAAGAAGATAAAGGAGAAACAGAATGAAAAGCAGGGGTGCTCTGTGAGATGTTGCAGGCACAGGAGATGGAAAAAAGATAGCAAATGGAGCTACCCACAAAAGAAAAGCAGAAGGGGCAGATCCTACATATTAGACAGAAATTCAGGGCAATCTCTCTGTGGCAGATGAAACAAAGTGAACTTGCTGAAATGTGTCAAAGCCTGTTCAATTGCCCCTCTTGTTTTCTACTTCACAGTCCTCTGCAGGAGACTCAGGAGAGACCTCTGGACACTTTCAACAGATAAAACGTTTAGTTTATTCCTCTCACTTCTTAAATGTTAGGGCTTTGAAGAGGAGAATCCTGCTGCTGCATGTTCTGATTTTTTCCAGAGAGCAAACTGAAACTGCCAAATAGATCTGCAATATGGTCCTTAGAACTATTTTCCCTATCTGCTTTTCTATACAATTCTGCCTGGTCAGTGTTCATGAAATGGAGTTTACATAAAACAAACAAATAAAATCTTGTGATCTGCCTTATTATTACTTCAGGAGTTTCATTTTCAAAATTAGACATGGAAAATTGTCAGATTTGCAGCTGTATGATTTCTGTTATGGTCTACACTGAACTTGCCTTAGGGAAAGATTTTTCATACTAGCTTTCCTGTATATTTCAAGTATGAACTGTGTTTACCCGTACTCAAGTAATTACCATATAAAATTGTAAAGGGTTTGCATGGCCCCATGGAGAGAGGAGCCCACACTGGGACAGGTTTGCCATCAGGACTTGTGACCCACCAGGGACCCACACTGGAGCAGTCTGTTCCTGAAGGGCTGCACCCATGGAAAGGACCCACAGTAGAGTAGTCTGTTCCTGAAGGACTACACACATGGAAGGGACCCACACTGCAGTAGTTTGTGAAAAACTGCAGCTCATGGGAAGGACTCATGTTGGAGAAGTTCATGGAGGACTGTCTCCTCCAGGAGGGACCCCACTCTGGAGCAGGGAAAGAGTGTGAAGAGTCCTCCTCTGAGGAGGAAGGAGAAGCAGAGACAGCATGTGATGAACTGACCACAACCCTCTGCTGCTGCTGGGGAGGAGGTTGAGAATTCAGGAGCGAAATTGAGCCTGGGAAGAGGGGAGGGGTGGGGTGAAGGTGTTTTTCGAGATTTGGGTTAATTTCTCATTATCATACTCTGATTTGATTGGTAATAGATTAATTTCCCCAAGTTTAATCCATTTTGCATGTGATGGTAATTGCTGAGTGATATCTTCCTGTCCTTATCTCAACCCATGAGTCTTTCATTATATTTTCTCTCCCCTGTCGTGTTGAGGAGGGATGGTAGAATGGCTTTGGTGGGTGTCTGGTATCTGATCAGGGTCTACTCACCACAGTAATTCAAATATTTTGGGTAGGACTTATTTACCTTACCATCAGAGTTTTACATCTCCACTAGTCAAACAAGGCTTCCCTGGATAATGGAGAGAAGTAGGTGTCTTTCAGGGAGGAGTACCTTAGGTGCAGTATCCTGAAGTTAAATAAGTAGTCCTCTGGTGATACCTCTCTTTCTAAACCTGTAAAGGCAGCCGAGTGGACACTTATGTCAGATTGAAACAGCAGCCTTTCAGTACTATGTTAAATGAGACAAATTGTGTTCTGTATTCTGAGATGCAAAGAATTTTCCTCTTACTAATTAATTATTAATAATATATTATTATTAGCACTTATACCCAGCCTCAGAAAAGAATATAGGTGCTAGACATTATCAAAAGCTGGGACTGGTATTAGCTAAATCTAACCTTGTAAAAACTAGCCAGATTAAATTTTTCACAAATGTCTATTGCTGTTTCAGATGTCCCAAAATGCCTCATACACCTACATGATGCTGCAACTATAATGCAGGAGCTGCATGAAACATATGGCCTTCTGACAAGAAGGGGAAGTAGAGGTATATCTAATAATGACAGCTAACTAGGTAGTGTCTTAAGATGTTATTCAGTTGTCCATAGTCATCTATAACAATGAATGTTATATGAGATACCAATATGAGTTAATACAGACACTTAAATGGGACTGACAGATGGGATCCAGATCAGACAACTGACACCTGAGAACAGATAAAAAAATTTTTCACTTCTACTCAAGCATTACTTATATTCCATAGACACTTACATTTAAATGCCTGTATTTAAAGCTAAATCCCACCTCTGAAAGTAGGAACATTAATATTAAGGACTTGATCCACTTGTCCATACACAGGACTCGTGTTGTTTGAGATGCTTTGGATTACTCAAGGTGGCAGATACGGCTGAGGTTCTACAGGAGACCAGTGTTCTTCTAACCATCTGCTATAGGCCTCATGGGATAAGAATTTCAGGGAAGAAGAAGGACCAGTGCTCAAGTTTCTTGAGCTGCCAGATTGTGTGATTAGTTAAACTGTGAATCATACTGACTTCAGCTTGAAGCATAGGTATAATTATAATTATTTTTTACTAATTTAGGTCTTAGGTTTAATTTGGTGCCCTGGTTATTTTTTGAAACAGTACCCTAAGAGAGACTGAGATTGCTGATTGGGATTACTGTCCCTTGCTGTATAACAAAGTATTTTTAACCTCCAGCCATGCTATATGCTAACGCAAGGCTCTATCAACCAAATTTAATGGGGAGGTGATCCTGTCCCTCTACTCTGCTCTCATGAGACCTCACCTGGAGCATTGTGTGCAGTTCTGGTGTCCTCAACATAAAAAGGACATGGAGCTGTTGAAACTAGTCCAGAGGAGGGCCATGAGGATGATCAGGGGACTGGAGCATCTCCCATATGAAGACAGGCTGAGAAAATTNAACATAAAAATGGAGCTGTTGAAACTAGTCCAGAGGAGGGCCATGAGGATGATCAGGGGACTGGAGCATCTCCCATATGAAGACAGGCTGAGAAAATTGGGACAGTTTAGCCTGGAGAAGAGAAGGCTGCATGGAGACACCAGAGCAACCTTCCAGTATCTGAAGGGGGCTTATAGGGCTGCTGGGGAGGGACTCTTCTTTAGGGACTGTAGTGACAGGACAAGGGGTAATGGGTTCAAACTTAAACAGGGGAGGTTTAGATTGGATATAAGGAAGAAATTCTTTCCTGTTAGGGTGGTGAGGCACTGGAATGGGTCACCCAAGGAAGTTGTGAGTGCTCCATCCCTGGCAGTGTTCAAGGCCAGGTTAGACGAAGTCTTGGGTGGCATGGTTTAGTGTGAGGTGTCCCTGCTTATGGCATGGGGGTTGGAACTAGATGATCTTAAGGTCCTTTCCAACCCTAACTATTCTATGATTCTATCATTCTAAGACTGTTCATAGTTCTTACTCAGTGGCATTGTTGCTACCATAGCAACATGATTTTGGTGTTGCAGTTTAAAGAAAAATTATTTTATTTTCAATGTCTGTCTGAAGGTTAGAAGCTACAGGCAAAACTTCATTCTAGTCTCTCCCTGTAATGTATTCTCAAAAGAATAGAAAAGGAAGTGTAAAGACTTCAAGCATTTATGAGTCTCAGTAAGGACAAAGACTGAAGGAATGAAAACAGCACAAGTTGAAGAAGCAGCATCTTCTTTTATGAAATATTTCTTTTAAAATTTATGCAAAGAATATACAGCAAAGGGAATTGAACATAATCCCAAACACTGATAGCAGTGATCAGACAATGAAGGCAAGTTGTTTAATTAGGTATGCAAATTGCAGAAAAACTAATCAAAATTCATGGCCCTGTAGAGCATCATTGTACAATTTAGTTCTCTTAGACAATAGAAGGCCTGAAAGCAGAAGGCAATCTTTGTGTATATTATTGCATAGGTGGAGGGAGAAATTTTTCAAAGGTACGTAATGGATTTTAATACATAAATCTGACTACCTGGCAATTAAACCCCATGGCTAATTACTGTGTGCAAGCTTAAAATCCTCAATTTAGATTACATTGTAACTTCTAGATATTGCCCCAAGGGAGATTCTGGGAAATCGGGACAAAAGGAGTATATGCAGGAAGCCTTCATAAAGATATAAGAAGACTTAGAAAGTGTTGAAAATAAATTAGTCTAAAAAAAACCCAAATAAGCAGATGAAGTTCTTTTACCTTCTATATTCAGAAGTTAGAAATCAAGTCTAAGCTGGTTGTGTAGACCACCTCTATAGTCAATAAAATAAAATCCTCTAATTTATCTAACCTCTCTTAGCCACACCTAGAGGGAGACTGAATTAACATTTGGAAGTGTCAGTGTATCTCCATTGACTGCCTACAAACTTATCTTGGAAGTGACCTGACCNTTAGTCTAAAAAAAACCCAAATAAGCAGATGAAGTTCTTTTACCTTCTATATTCAGAAGTTAGAAATCAAGTCTAAGCTGGTTGTGTAGACCACCTCTATAGTCAATAAAATAAAATCCACAAATTACCACCTCTAATTTATCTAACCTCTCTTAGCCACACCTAGAGGGAGACTGAATTAACATTTGGAAGTGTCAGTGTATCTCCATTGACTGCCTACAAACTTATCTTGGAAGTGACCTACAGTGATCATCTAGTCAAACTGCCTGACCAGCTCAGGACAAGACACTTAGCTTTTTGGTAAGATAAATTCAGCTTCATCTGTCTGCCAAAACAAGAAGGTGTTTTGTTCCAAAATTATTGTTCATCAACATGTGCAATTTGTAGTGCATGAGAGTGGCACACACAGAGCATTTGATTCCTTCTAGGTACCAGAAAATATGAATGCAGAAATGAACGGATGACTTCAAGTTTATGGATTGCTTTCGCCTTCAGTTGATTGACATTTTGTTTCTGAGCTTTCACAGATCTTAAATTTTTATTTCTCTTAATAAAAATCCCCTTACACTTTATGTAGATTGAGAGTTCTTTAAAAGCTGGGGAATTCTGCCTGCAAAGGACAACCAAAGGAAGATATATACATAATTTATTTTCCCCTGGGTAAGGGTATGAACCAGATTAATTACACTTCATGAGCAATCACTGGCAGATTGACCCCAGCTATTATTATAGCCATTAAGTATCTAAGAGGGAAGTAATCAATCAGTTGGTCTGTTAGACTTGTAATCTTGGCATCTGAAACAGCCAAGGAATAGCAGATCTAGTCATCTGCCTGCCTGTCTATTTTTCTACCTACTCATATCTTCTAGATTGCAACATCTATCTATCTATCTATCTATCTATCTATCTATCTATTATCTAATAGTCATTCTTTTGTATGACACATTCTCAGCTGGTAGCAATGTAGAATTCTTCAAATCAGCTGAGCATCAGCAGTTTCCTCTCCCTGATGGGTCAGCCCAATATTATTTCCTCTCTGTAGAGTGAAAGTTGGATGAAAATGAAAGAAATTAGCATTCAGATAAACTGAATCAGGGACATTTGGATCAAAGAAGCATAACAGAAACTCAGCACAGAAGTGCTCCCTCTCTTTCCATCTCCAGAAGATTTCAGATATTAAAGATAAGCACTTTATTTTGCATTGTGATCAGGTCTTAATTACAGATGCCATTACTAATATCATTGCCAAGCTGTTTCTGTTAATATATTGCATAAATCATTTCTGTACACATTAATCAAGTGGATGCAGTTCTTCTCAGAAGGGACCCTTTCTACCACCTTTCTTTTGCCCCTCCTGTTAGACCTATTGTCTTTAAGGATGCCTTTTGTGGAATAAGACAACCTTCAGTGTAAGGGTGGCCAAAGAACAGAGAGAAAACCTCAATGATTGTTCACATTGTTGAACGCCAAAAAAGCTTTTGCAAGTACTATTAATTCGCGAGAGAATGGAGCCATCTACATACATGTTTATCTGTAACACATACTGCTTCTGTAAATCAAGCAGTTCTCTGTCAAAGATCTTCCAAGTTGCCTAAAAAGAGCCAATTTATTTGTTCTGTGCTGTTAAATAATTGAAGACACTAACAGAGGAATAATAACATGAGTTTGGTAGCTCATGTAAACATGAAATTTCAGTCTGTAATGATCCTCCAAAATTGTTATTGTGCATTTTGAATCATGTATCAATAACAAGTAATTGAGCTGGCTCTGTTTTGAAGCTCTCTATGCAGCCTGTGTCCCAATTTCCTTCAATTTTCTCTCAATGAAATTCATGTCCTGATAGACATGCTCTCTGTTTTTTCACTGCACATAAGCACAAAACCTAAAGATCATTGAAAATACAGCTGGGAGAACAAGAGGTTGCCTAGCCCATATTCTTTTTCTGAGGGAGGCCCTGTTTATCTAAAAATTATTTGAGATATTTATACAGTTTTTTCCTAATGATTTCCAGAAATGAGAATATTGCAGTTTGTCTGGAGATACCTTATGCTAGAATGCCTTATAACTAATGACTTTATAATTACCTGAAACACTTGCTGAGATTTAAGTCTTCCATTTATTTTGTTTTAGCCACAGTAGATTGAGACATGAATGTACAACTTTCATTTTGATGGACACATATCTTTAAAAGACTTATGTGGAAATTGTAGTTGAAAAAAGTAAGTATTATTTCCTTTGCTTTACACAGGCTTCCTACCAGAATAGTTGGAAAATCCTGCAGATTAAGATATCAAATGTCAGAAACAGCTGAGACACACACATGCAAAAAAAAAAAGAAAAGAAAAAGAAACCCAAAACCAATAAAAATACTTCTGTGTTATCCTATTATTTTCAGTGACTGCATAAACGATGGAAAATAAAGTTCACAAAACCCAAGAGTCGCACATTTCTTTTTTTTTTAATGTGTTTTTTTTTTTTTTCTCAGTTTATCAGCTAAACATAAATCACAATCTACTATGCTTCCTCAAGCTATGTAGAAAGATTTAGGTGGATATGTTAATAGACCATAATACTTACATGAAAGGTCTCAATTCAGGCCACTTTAGTAAGCAACCTACTTACTGAACGTATTTTTTGCCGAAGGTCATACTTATAAAATATGCAATTCACCTCAAATAATTATAAATATTTAAAATTTACATCTCTGCTTATACTAGTCTCCCATCTTTTATAGTCACTGGAAACAAACAGGCACCTAAGGAGGTAATTTTTATCTTAGAATTGGACAAATCCTCCTATTGCAGTTTTTCTTTCTCTCCAGTGAATAAAAGAATGACTAGCTCAGGCTATGACGGTCAACTTGCATACCTGGCATAAATAAAACTCACCTAAGCACAGAGAAAGAGATATGAACACAAAGTAAATCAAATTTAATGAGACTCTTCAACCAAACCAAGATGGAATCAAAAGGGGATTTACTGAAAACAATGTCAGAGACAAGAATCAAACCCAGTTCTCCAGAGAGTCATAGTATAGTAATACAGAGACATCACAAATTGTAAATCCCAGGCAGTATGATTGGTTGTTTCTCCACAGTAAAAAAGTGTGGCAGGATGAACTGAGATGAGAATTAGATGCCTGTGTTTGTTAAGTATAAAATTTCAGGACCTGTTGCCAAAAAAAATCTCCACTTAAACCAGAAAGTGAAAAACAAAAGGTGACTAGAAGAGTAGGGGAAATGTTCTCTAAGCATCTTATTTGTCTCAAGTATTTTTATATCGATCACATTGCCTTCCTTCCTTCACTACTCATTAGAGAAATCTTGTAGCCCTCATTGTTACAGATTCTCCAAATAATGTACCATCTGAAAGTTATGGTTTGGAATACACAAAGCAAGACCTTCAATGCTCACATCCTACCCATCTTGTAGATAACAGTAGCCATTATCTCAAAATCAGAGTGACTTTTTCTTTGTGTTTTATTGGAGAAGGAAATGGTTCATTTCAAAGAGGCTAATGGTCTGCAAATGTTCTCCTAGTTGAAAGAAGACAGGTTGAATTTCTGGAATCTTTATATATAAACAGTATCTTGTCTACAGGTGTGTGCTGTGTCCAGGCCCCTGCCCCATTATTGATTCAGTTGTGATAACAGAGGTGTTAGGTCATACTGGAGGTACCCTAGAATGTCTGAGTCATCTGTGCTGTGACCCACTCATATCCCCAAGGGACCAACAGAAAACCAAAACCAATTTGCTGTGATAGGTGCTGGAAGGTACATCCTCATGTATGGTCCTCCATCTGAGTGGAACAGCTCTTTAGGCTTCACAGTATTGAGCAGACCTTCATTGACCCTAGTGACCACTGGATACTTTGCACACATATAGCTATATATATTTAGATAATTATATTGGTCTGTTTTAATCTACACATTGAGGTCCAACTCTAAGGAGTAACTCAACTTCTATGTATATAGAAAGTACCTAGGATGCCTAGCATGCAGAAGATGAATGAACATATATATTTATAACAAGAACATCCCTGATTGCTTGACAGATCTTTACTTGCCCAAAGAAAGTTTTTTTAAAATAAGGCTCACTGCAAATAGCATTCACATAATCTCTTGGCAGATGGATTGCAGTTAATCACTAACCAGATAATTTAATTGCCACTCAGACTCAGATCATTCCTCTTTGATGCAGTCTATCAAATATCTGAAAGGTTTCTGAGATAACTCATACTGACTTTTCACCAACAGTTTCAGTTTCTCACTTCAGTAGAATAGGGGACATAAGGAAAGGGACACAAAAATTTTACTCCTTCCTTCCTGATCCTTCTGGCAATGGAATTGTTTGTTTTTTCTTTGTTTCCAAGTGAGCATGCCAGGATCTAATATTTTAATCTCCATTTATTGAAATTATTTGAGGATTTAATCCTTTGGATAGAGAGAATTCTGGCAAGTTTCTTCCTACTAGTTAATGATTCTTTAAGAGCTGGAGTTCTTAAGATGAATCTATGTATCTGTAAGTTAGACTTTCATCACAGGTAGCATTCATTATAAATTAGTCAAGGCTCACTCTCAATTCAATTAACATTTTTCAATTTCTGCATAGACACCAAATTCAGGGAAATATGATCAGGAAGTTAACTAAGATGAGTCAGTGATTATATCCCTCACTGTATCATTTAATAATATAAGTTGATGAATGGTGTCCATACGTGTAAAACTAAAACCTTAGCAAGAGTTTTTGGATTTTTGACTGAAAAAATGTCATGACCATAGGTTAATCCTAGAGGAGTAAGGGAAGCAAATAACACTTTTATGTGGCACGGCTTATTGGGACTGGTCACTGAACCCAATGGCAACACTGCTACATGCATGTCTGTCTTATCAGACCCTAAAAAGTTGACTACTCTTCTTCCCCCCCCTTTTTTTTTTTCTTTATCTGACATTCATGTTGACAATTTTACTTCTGCCTTTCTATAGGTAAAATCCTATAGACTATAATTATTCTTAGTGTGAAGACTGCATAAAGGAAACAGAGCCTGCCTGCTGTTCTTCTTAAAATAAATACCAAATCACTGTCATTGGCATCCCTTTTGTTTGGGCAGTAGCTACAGGGCTATAATATTCTCTTCATGTTAGCAGTTCCTGAGCAGTACACAAGAGAGGAAGATTTCAGCTTACACAGAGAATGGCATAAACATCTGCTGATGGTCTGATATATACAGGGGGAATGATGGAGACAAAGAAGGGATTTAGCTTGCTGTAAGAACAGCAAAGACTGATTTAATTTCCTGGAGAATTAGGGCACATTAGGAATTCAACTGCTGCTTTTTTTGCATATTCAGTAAGGAAGAGAGGGCTGTTCAGTTAAACAAAACCCTCAAATTTATCCTGAGGTTGTTTCTTATTCTAAAATAAATGTTTATAAATTTTTTGCAGATATTTCTGTTGTGTCAAGTTTGCATTGGTGTTTAGTTTTGTTGAAATGGAAACTGCACTTACTAGGATTTATGGAAGTGATGATGTGTGGTCCAAAAGAGGTCTTAATGCAGGAAAGTCTAGCATTGGTTGACAGTAGGAAGACAAAGATAAATTCAATTTAAGTTTCAATAATGAGGGAATATAATCTGTGAGCTACTTATTATCTTCCCTAACAGCAGATTTCCCCTGAATATGACACTGGTTTTTCCAGGTTTTGAAGACACCTTTCAAAGCAGAGCCCATTTCAAGACTGGAGGAGCTTTTTACCCCCTTAGAAAAGTGATTGAACAAAATTATGAGGCTAAGCGGAAGTGTACAAATGAGACCAACTTTTTATCTTTCCTATCCTTAAGTGTTTATTAATCATGGGTTTAGATTTAGGCGTAAACAAACTCTCCTTCTATAAGTCCTTCAGTTTTCACTGGCAGCAACATGACCGAGTTAACTTCCCAGGGGCTTTCTGAAAACACCAGTTTAAGCCCCTGCCCAGAAATCTGGAAGCTAAATCCAACTCTCTGAGTAGTTAAAGAGCTCTATTCCTAACTGCCTTGATAAAACAATTATTTGAGGGAGATGGGACAAGAGAAGGAGGGATAACAAAGAGCATGCAGGAGGGAATGACCTCTTTGCCAGGATACAGCAGCAATAATCTTAAACTCTAATTTTCTGATGAAATGGCTGTAAGAGAAACTGAGTAATCTCCACTTCCATTGTAACACCTTTTGCAGATTGGTTGCAACAAATTATGGAGGTCTCTCACTGATCTATGGATGAACAGCATCTTAGTGAGCTGCATCCGACCCTGCATGTAGAGCTACCTACTAACCTACCACAGATAGCCATTTGTCTTTGTTAGATTTCTCAGTAGCTACAGATTGCAATCATCTGCCTCTTTGTCACCTTTGCTGCTTATTAGAAATACAACAGACTGTACCTTAGAACAGTAGCTCACTTTCCCCTGCTTCTGATTTAGTGTTTTGGAACATTAAGGTTACAAACTCTGCGATTCAGTTAGTTTGAACAGGTCCTTGCAGGGCTAATTTGTTTCTTCAGAGTAATAATGATAATCATGCTATTTTGTTAAGAATGCCCCTGACTTTTAAGGACTGAATTCTCCTACATATAATAAAATATAAAACAGAAATAAACTATTTTTTTTAGGCATTCCAAATAGTCCTACTCAGCTACCTTTATTTTCATAGAGGGCCAACAAGCGCTACTGCTATTCAAATTTACTTTCTAATGAGCTTTGTGGGAGGTACGATTCCTCTCTTTTAAGTCTCAGTAACCAGAATGACACTTCTCTTGCATATTATGTTTTTTTTAAAAAAAAGAAAAAAGAAAAAGAAAAAGAAGGGTAGAAAAGGATAAATAATTCCATTTTATTGCTTATGATTTTTTTAAGAAAATAATAATGCTTACAAATCCAAATAGGAAAGAAACCATCAATACATCAAACAGGACAGTTAAGTTACATTTCACATTACAAAATGCCTATCCATGAAGCATAAAATGAAAAATAATTGTCTTTCATTTGGCAAATCAGAATTTGACTTGGGCAACGTGTGCATGACTGAGGCATTAAAATGTAACTGAAGAGCACCTGGTTGTCAAGATTTTACGAAGTTAAACCTTCAGAGAAAGCATAATTTAGTAGATAAGGTATTGCATTATGATTCAGGAGAAAAGTTCAACCCTGCTGTCCTCTGTGCATTTCTTGTGTGGCTTAATAAATCACTTTGGGTCAGATCTGTGAAGGTCACAGTGCTACTTGTTATTGGTACTTGTTACAGGTACTTCAGGTACCAGGCTGCTGAGCACAGTTCAGAGGCATCCAAACTAGACTTTAAGGAGGAGAGCTGAAACAGCCAATTCTGTCTGCAGAAAACTACAGGCTGGCTGCACAGCAAGTGATGCCAAAGAGGGGATTGTGTCTTGAATTATGCACCTTCAGAAGATGGCAGTATTTTATTCTGAACTGTGGGGAGCTGCCTTTTCTTCATAGGGAATTTGCCGCTTTATGCACACTCCTGGAATTAAATAGCTTAGACTGGATTTTACATTTATAAGAATAAATAATAATGCACAGGAATCTCTTCTTCCATGGAAGAAATGCTGCCACCTTTTACCTGGGAGGATGCTCAGCAGAACCTCCCACTCAACAGTGAGAAACCTAGGTTTACTTCCAGCAATTAAACCTACACGTGTGCACAAGGTACTCTGCCAAAAGGCTATCAGCTGCTCTTCTCTAGTACAGGGGAAGTAGATGTTTTCACTCTCCTTAAGAGCTCCACTTTGCATGAAATAATTCAGTATGAATTGGACCACTGATAGAGAGATAAGTAAATGTAATTTGAACCCCAGAGGATAGCCACTTACTGGAGGGAAGGGAGCTAGATGTCAGTCCCACTTCCAATTAATATAAGTAATGTATGCATTCATTAGAGCATGGTGTAAATCCATCTCCCTGTCTCCTGGGTACATCAGCTAACCACAAATCCTGTTCCTTTCCCAAACTCAGGTAACATAATTATAACGTAATTAGAATGCATAGGCAAAATTAAAAATAAAAATGCAGGATTATAGAACCCCACCAGACTGCAGTCTAATAGTTAGGACTGGTTTATGTGGATTAGCTCTCCTTGGCTGAGAGACAGACTTAAAATCTCTAACCATGAGTTACTAGATAAAGAGGAAAACCCAAAATGTTTCAATTTGCTGAGCCTACAATTGGTGCCAAAGCTTCCTCTATGTCTTTTAACTGGATTCAGAGAAATGATTGGTTTCTAAATCCCGACAGCACATAAATACGAATTACACACTTAGCTGCTCAGTGCCATCAAAACAAGTATAGTACTGGGCATGCCCCAGAGGAAACATTTATCTGCTCATGGAAGTTGACTGGTGGAAATACAATCACTCAAGGAAGCATTTCTGTTAATGTGAAGGCTGCTGTTGATTGCTTCTTGCTGCTTTTTCCTCCTGTAAAGCTTCTCTGTGAACCAAATGACTGGCTGATTTTGAATGTGGAGTGTGGGTTTTATATGACAAAGCAAAGGTGTTTTTAGATATCTATATATAACCCAGTATCTTTGACTACCTCTATGGATGGTGGGAATTTAGTCAATACAGTCAGTGGATTTTATGACCAACTCATTCCTTACCAAATAAATATCTAAAATATATTAAATAAAACAATCCTAAGATAACTATCTCTCTCCATTAGCTATTAAGGAAGCCAAACAGATATTTTATAAAAGAAAATATAATTTTCACAGGAGTTTTAACCCCCAGGTCCCATAGTCCTTCTCCATATTTTGGCATGTGGTACTGACGTCCACATCTCAGCACAGAAGCTGCATAACACTGATTCAAACTTGTCAGCTTCTTATAGAATCACCTGGTGGTTACTGCTAATGAGTTTGGGTATTATGAAGAGCTATCACCAATTGGAAGCAGCTGCTGCTTCTCAGGGGAAAACTGCAAGGGGCTTTGGAACATTATTAACTTACCTGTTTCACTGTACATCACAACTGATAAGCAGTTTATGCATTGTCAACCACCACTTCTTGGTTAAAGGACAATATTGTATTCTCACTCATCTTCACATTGCAGTCAGGAAAAAAAAACACAACCTTCAAAAAGGATCAGGGAAACACAATTTCAACTTCCATCCTGGAAATTAAGAACATTAATTTAGCTAAATCTATTTATTCTTTGTTACATGGTTCTGTAGCATATCAAAGGTGGTTTACAGATGAGTCTAATAAGTATTAGGTCATCATATGATTGTCCAATGCTTTTAGGTGTCAATAAAATTAATATGGCCTTGTGGTTACTGTCAGACAGCTTTTTAAAATAGCAGAGCTATTACATGTTATTCATTTTAAGAGAGATGGAGCTCAATTAAAGACCTTGATATATCCTTGCTCCTTTTCATACAGTATGTCATCAGTATGTTTCTCCACACCCATTTGCCTTTTTTTCTTTTTTGAAGAGAGATCTTACCTTTCTGATTCTAACTGAATATTGAAATGTTCCACTGTCTGGCTTCAAACAGTCTTCACAGACAAAAACTGTAATGGAAGATGCTGAGTGGCTAGAAATGCCATAGCTTTTTATCAAGTGAACACAATATGCAGTGTAGGTTTGACCATTTGTCTGTAGTAACTGTTCATTTAAATTATTATCTCTCAGTTTTATTGAATGCAAGACCTTTTAGAGGAAATCCCCCAATCCATAGTTTTTTTACTTTAGTCTAAAAGGAAATGTCTTCCTGGAAAAAGAGAGACTAATTGCAAGAGCTATAGTATCTATTTTACATATGAAATTCATGTCCTTACTTACAGTTCCCAAGTCAGACATCTAAATTTAGGTGCTGTGGTCTAGACCTCCATACATGAGTTAGTTAGGTACCTGAACTCCTCTCCAGGCATCTATATAGAGACACCTATTGTAATGTAAGCTGTCACAGGGCATCCAAAACATCTATGTGCAGTTGGCAAATATAACAGAGAACCTATATGCAACATGTTGTCTTCTGGAAGGGAAGACCCTTTAGGGCATCTCCAACTTCTGTGTGAACAACTGAGATGTTTAGGGAAGTGATTGTCCTTCTCTTTTTGGCACTCGTGAGGTCAAACCTTGAATACTGTGTTCAGTTTTGGGCCCCTCATTACAACAAAAACATTGAGGTTCTAGGGCACATCCAGAGAAGGGCAACAAAGCTGATGAAGGGTCTAGAGCACAATTACAAGGAGCAGCTGAGGGAACTGGAGTTGTTTAGCCTGAAGAAAATGAGACTCAGAGGAGACCTTATTACTATATTCAAGTACCTGAAAGGAGGCTATAGTGAGATGGGGGTTGGTCTCTTCTCCCAAATAACAAGCAATAGGACAAGAAGAAATTGCCTCAAGTTGCACCACAGGACGTTTAGATTAGATATTAGGGAAAATTGCTTCACCAAAAGTGTTGCCAAGCATTGGAACAGGCTGCCCAGGCTAGTGGTGGAGTCAATCTCTGAAGGTATTTAAAAGACATGTAGATGTGGCACTTAGGGACATGGTTAAGGGTTTAGTGGTGGACTTGGTGGTGTTTAGTTAACAGTTGGACTTGATGATTCTATGAACCCTCAAAGTGGGTGGATGAGCTACCCTCTGGAGAGCTTCTTCACTTTGCAGTTATTGAGGTACTCTAGAATGTATGCATGCTATGAGTACATAACATGAATCTTTCAATAAATTTCCATAATTGCATTTCCAGATAGATTACATCTAGTGTGCAAAGAAGCAAAGTTGAAAAATTTATGTGCAGAGTATTTGGGTACCTACATTTTTTTGAGTTCAAGGAAAGGGTTTCTATACTGGAGATTCATTAACACTTTGTAAGATTCTATCTTCAATTTCCCACAAGACTGAGTATTCCAGAAACTCTTTGTTCTGTTCTTTAGGAATTTTCTTCAAAATTTCATATTAAGTTCATGTGGAAAAATGTGAAGGAGACTGTATCTATAGATAATTCCTTGATCATGGAGATTTAGAGGTTACAGAGGAAGCCTTCAGTGCTGTCTATTTTTAAGGTACAATTTCTCTTCAAAGACTTAATTGTTTTAAAACATTCAGGATTTTCTCCTAACTAGCTCTGTGTCCTCTGCAGAAAGTTGGTAGTGATATGCATCTAAAGGTCTGTCCCTACCACAATTAATTCAGTGTCAATATATAAGTATTTTTTAAATCTTCTTGAAGGAAAACCAAGCAAAATCAGATATATTAATAGTCACCATTTCAGTAAAGGAAGAAGCAGTATATTTTCATTGCATTAAACAACAAAGTACTATATAATCAAATAGTTGTGGGGTTTTTTTTATCAGCCAACAGTACTTTATAGGTAACTGAATACCACTTGGATTTTAAAAGGCATGATAAAATTCTTCTAGCTAATATAATCAATTTCCTTATTAAAACTACTGCTCCTAACTTGTGTGTGTTTATTAGCCTCCCTTGGGTATTAAACCATGTTCATGAAATCTTAATTCCATTTCTCACATTACACAAACATAGTAATGATCGTTGGTATCCAAAGCAACTATCAAGGGGTAATAGCTAGCATACAGCATATTTTTAACTCACTGTACTACATACACTGAAAATCCCTTTCCCTCTCAGCTAAAGGATACAGTATGGATGTTTATTTTCTCTCTCTCTCTGTGCTTTTGTTTCTCCAAGGGGGTTATTCACTTCACTAAGGAATTTACAGTTACCCATGTAAGACTAATTAAAATTAAAGGAGCAACACTTCTGAGTGGTTTACACTTGTGATTTTTTTTCTGCACCTAATCAGTTCATATTTAATGTAATTATGCAGAGAAATATATGTTCATGCTTTTGGAAGAACATCTTCCAATTTTCGTCTAAAGGAACATTTTTCATGAGCTTTACTTAGCTTTGGGTTGTGACTTCATGTATAAAACTATCTGATATTTTGCTATTAGTTTAAGAAAACACATGAGTTTCTGGTGAAAGTTACTCTTTCTTTTGAAAGAGGTATGGAGCAGACATTAAAATCCATCCTCTGCATTTTCTCTGTCAAAGATTAGAGTCCAAAGGACTGGATGTCTGTCTCTGAGATAGTGGTCATCCTCTGTTCTCCTCTGTCACTGGAAGCATATTATTCCAGAGCTTACACATCTGATGAATTTTTGCTTGGTTTCTTGGAAGTGTTTAGTTCCTTTCCCAGATATCAGAGACATCACCTGTCTTAAAATTAGACATCTACCTTTAAAGGAGTGAATTGGGACATGTGCATCATATCCTGAACTATTCTTTCGGGTGTAATGAGTTAAGGGAAGCATAGCCCCTCCCAGAACATCTGTTAAGCTGCATACTTTCATTTTACCTTTGCATATGCAAACCAGTGGTCTTTTACATTCTTTTAATAAGTATGCCTGGTGTTAAAAAAACCCCAACAAATACCCCTCCTAGAAAAACCAAACCCAAAACTTGTTTAAAGATAGAGATCTTATTTTCCCCACTTGCTAAACAAAGGCTTGATTTCACTGCCTTTCCTGAAGTATTTCAGGCCTTATCTCTATCAATGTGATAGAGTCCTACATCTTATAATACAACATATAATACATTGTAATTTTATAATATAGCGCAGGGTGTCAACAGATACTGGTTCATCATAANAAGGCTTGATTTCACTGCATTTCCTTATTTCCTGAAGTATTTCAGGCCTTATCTCTATCAATGTGATAGAGTCCTACATCTTATAATACAACATATAATACATTGTAATTTTATAATATAGCGCAGGGTGTCAACAGATACTGGTTCATCATAACTGCCTTGTATATCAGTTTCAGAGTGAGCCAAAGTGATGTCTATAGCCATGTACCTTATTCTGTTTACTACAGCCACAACCTAGGCTTTATTATACAGCAGAAGGTCATTAAAACTCAAGTTTTGAGTAGCCTCCTTAATCCATTGGCATAGGGCAGCCTGAAAATCAAAGACAATGATGAGGTGGTCGATTTTCTGGATCCAATATGTTGGCAGCTCTGATTTTCACCATGACATAATGCCTTTACATCTTTCAGAGTTTGCCAGAGGGTATTGCCATTTTATTTGATGGAGTATTAGTTTACATACTGCTCAACATGAAATTAAATGACGTCTGCGCTTTCATGTTGTTATTTCTCTCCTCGGTTTTCATTTGATCTCTTATGAGTTCATTCAGAAAGTACAAACCATGGCTATTAGTACTGAAAGCATAACATAAATCACCCTTGAAAGTGTGAAAAGGAAAACTGACAAAGAAAAAACCCAACACCCTCATCAATCCCACACCTTGTTTTGATCATTGAACAGATGCAGTACATTCAAATTAGTTCACTCAAATTGTATGTGATTTCTGATTTCCTGACTCTTTTGATGTCAGCCATTATAGGCTGTAGAAAAAAAAGTTATCATCATGTATTTCATTTTGAGCATTCTATTATCAAGTGTATAATGACTTTGGAGGACGTGGATACTCTGAATGAATTACATGAGAGAGTAAGTGACAGAGTTCCTGCTTTATAATTTTTTACTGTGTGCATATTATGCTGCTTTAAGGGTAACTGAGTAGCACTTTGGTTTCAGCAGACATAATAACGTCTCTAGGCAAGCGAGTTGTTTTTTTCCTACCAAAAATGCTTTCTTCTCAAGTAAAATATATGTAATTTCCTGCTTTACATTCCCAGAATCCAACATTATAGTCAAGTGAAAAATAACATATAAAATAGCTTTCTAATTCAAGAAGTCTGAATAGTACAGATTTTAGTAGGGTAAAAATTATATTTGTGCTTTAAAATGAGGTGGAAGCAGCTGTATTTTGACCAAGATCTTTGCAGACTTAAAAAGTGAATTTTTCCTGAAAAGGGTGTAAGTAGAAATACTAATCATTCACCTGATGGTTTGAAGATGTGTAGCATCTGCAACCTGGTACACAGGTCAATTAACAGAAAAGAGCTGTTTTTCTTTATTCTGATTGCTTTCTCCACAATTTCTGCTAGCATTACTGAGAACCAGCTCTGTTAAGGTTAAGATTCCCCTCACAAAGTTAAACTGAGTCCGCAGATTGCCAAAACCCTTTGTGCCACCATGCTGGTCCCTTTCAGAGCTAAGTTAAGAACCTGTCTACGCTGCTTCTGCAGTTCTGCTACAGGCTCTCTAAACAATTATATTTAAAGAAAAAGCAGGAAGAATTTGGTCTCTGGGAACTTCTCTGGGTGTCTGTAGCTACAGGAGGTGTTTGGACCACAGGTGCTGACCTAGACAAATTGGTGTCAAGTCTGAGAGGAATGGAAATTTGAACTGAAAAAGAAATTGCCATTGCTGTTCTCCTTGGCAAATATAGATTAGGTGCCAGGGATTCAGTATGTTCAAATTAGCCACCACAAGGCTGATCTTTCAACCCTTTTGAAAACACATAAGAATAAATATTCAAATGGTATTTTTTCTACATATGAGTAAAAATAGACCAAAGGATATGGCACTTCTGCTGGTCCCAAATAATTTCATAGTAATAGCAATGAGAAAATTTCTGGATTCTTGTATTTGGTGTTTGAAAACAAATTTAAATGGCAGCTTGAATTTTCAAGCTACTGGTGTTTACAAAAAAATAAAATATGAAATATTAAATGTAAAATATGAAATATATACTAACTCAAATCAACTACAGTGGATTGAAGGCATCAGTGCTGGGAAAGGGAAAGGAATGATTCTTCTCTAAACCTGATATACCAGGAAATATTGAATGCTAATTTGTTTTATTTTTTTTTTTTTTAAGTTCCATACTCAAAGTCCCAAACTAGAAGGAATAAAAGCTAGAATAAAGCAGAAAGTTTGCATTGTTCTTCCATCAGGTCTTGCTGAGGATGAAAAATAAAATGGCTCCATTTTTTGTATAGCAACAACAGAGAACTGAATGTTCCTTCCTCAATATTTTTTGAAGTAGAAGGATTCATATCTTACTGAAAACTTCACCAATCTGCTTTTTCCTCTGATTCTCAGACTGCAGTCAAGCAAATGAGAGAGCTGTATGTTGTTACTATAGTAATAAATGTTTCAGTGCATAAGAAGAAATTGGGTAGTCTAAGATACATATCTCCCAGGAAAAATGGAATACAATTTCTCATAATTTGACCACCCAGTGCTTTTGTAGCTATGGGTTCTAAGAAATGAATGTCCTTATGTCAGTGCAAATGTTTTCCTACTCATTTGTCATTTTCAAAATGAGCAGATATTTGAATGAAAGCTAAAAGCGTACTCTAAATTGCTGGTGTAAGCAAGGAAACGGGGCTTACAGTACAATTTACATTGAAATGTTGCTAGGCATAACTAATTATATTTGTTGTTTTCTAGACCAGCTAAATTTTCAAGCTTTGAATTGAATAAATTCATAAAGAAATAGAAATAAATTTACAGTTTAGTTGTTCTTCTACACTACAGATATACAAATAAATTTTAAGTACATTTACACACCAATCCTTAGTAAAAAAAATAAATTAAATAAATAACAATAATTTAAAACTAAAATTTAATACACTATTAGAATGACAAGTAACTGATTAATCACAACTAAAACACAAGAGGACCTAGAGGCAACAGTGAATTCCAGTCCACATATGAATTCAATATCTGATGTTTTTATTGTCTAAAAAAAAAATAGATCTCATTTTGGGCTACATTGCTGTATCAGCCCACCAGTAGCATAAACCCCTTTTGGTTAGAGGGTTTGGTTTTATGAGAAGTAGAACAGCTACTGAGAAAAAAAGTTTAGTTACATGGATGATGAAGGTGGCAGTCAACTGGCAGATGCACTTGTCTCTATTTTAGTTGATCATCTAAAAACATTCTCTATTCAATAGGGAGATGCAGAAAAAATACAATTAGTCTCATGCCAGAGCAGATGTCTAAATCATGCCCTCCACATCTGTGTTCCTCCCATTGACTATAAAAAACAAAGCACAAAACCAACCAAACAAGCAAAAACCCAAACCAAACCTAACAAAAAAACCCAACAAACAAACAAACAAACAAACAAACAAAAAAACAAACAAAAAAAAAAAATAAAACAGAAGGACCAGCTGTGTTATTAATGCCTATGGCATAAATATATATGACATGAACCTGATCCTTGGAACAGATACATAGAATGTTGAAGGAATGACTATTGATGGAGATATTTAAGAATGACATGCATCTATCAAGAGTAACATCAGGGTGTTTGACTCCATTCAGCATTTGGAGATGGACTTGATGATCTTTCCATACCTATACGTGACTATTTGTAAAACCCTAACAAAAATCCTTTTTCAGGATGTATACAGTTGACAGAGGCATTAAACACAGGCAAAAGACATCAAGCAGATATCATTACAGGTATCTTGATACGTATACAATACAGAGTCTGAGCTTGTCTTACATACTTTTCACTCATCACACTTGTGAAAAGTAGATATCTGATTCTGCATTTACTTTTGCTTTACTGTGCAGAGAATGACCTGACCAGTACATTGAAACCATTAATACGAGAATTCACTCACATTAACCAACTGTTCATTTCTCTGATTCCCTTCCCGTGTTTTAAGTAAGAGCCCAATTCTGTTTTCCACAACAGAGTTAATGCAAATCACAGAATAAAAATTTAAATTTGCTTAAATGACTTTTGAAATGCTTTTGTCCTAGGTTTGTTCCACAGAGATAAATAAAGCCATGGTTTAACTCAAACTGATCTATATGTTGCAACAAATTCCCTGTCCATGGCCAACATTGTGCCTGTTAAAGCTTGAGGAGCACGCTGGGGAGTCATCCCTCTGGACTCTTTCGCACTGCCTCCACCTGGTCATCTCCCTAAGTCAAATATATCTTGCCGGGCAGAAATCTTGCCTTTAAATCCAAAACTGAGTGTCAAAGCAGGAAGGAGATTCATAGCATTGGTTTTTTTTTCTGCAGCCTGTTACAGCAAAGATAGACAAAGTCATTTGGTAATACTTTAGCTATGGAATGTATGGGCAAGAGAATGCAGGATTACACAGACTTAGCAATGAAAAATAAGCCCTAGAATTTTTATTAGGTATGGTATTTTCACTCTCTAGACCCACATTTAGGAGAAGATGGAAGTACAGAATTCACATCATTTTGCACCCTGTTTCTAGTAAAAGGGGCTATGTGTTTTGCCAAGTTGCATGCACAAAGTAGCATATTGTGGACGAAGAAGGTGTCAGTTACATAAAGCTGTTGGCAAAAAAATGCGCCCGCATATGTGCAAAGCTAGTGAAAACATGGCATACAACTTATGAATGGTTACATCAGTTGTGCCAGCTCTCCAAAATGACTGTTCACTTCAAGACAGTCAGTTCTGAAGTTGTGCAAAGTGGGGCCTTTTCTTTAGCTAGTGATGAAAAATGTTCCTCACAACTCAGGCCCTGTGATGTTAAAAAGAAAATGTTGCTTTTTCTTGGTTTTGGGTTGTTTTTTTTTCTTTTTTCCTTTAATAGGAGTTGGCAGGTATTTTGAAACATGATGTTAGCCTAGAAGTTAAGGGATCTTCATTAATTCTCTAATCTGTCACAGACTTCTTGTATAACCTTAGTCATGGAATGACTCTTTGCCCATCTTGACAGTAGAGAAAATTAAACAGATTGGTAGTTATAGGAGGCTTAAAAATTGAAGTAAAAGTGTACAGATCTATTACTTAGAGAGATATCTTTTCTATTGCAGGTGTGTGGGGTATTTTTGTTTTCAAAACCAGTTCTTTCTCAGTTATCCTTATTTTTATTTCCCAGTGATGGGAGAGGAGTATCTGTTGTCAGCCTTCTGTAAGTTTTCTTTCTTGTTAGTCTGAAGAAATTTCTCAGCTTTGCTGATGACACACTTTGGCAAAAAGTTGTCTTTCTTACCCCTTCTACTTTACATATTCTATCAATCTGACTGCCTGTCGAGGCATCTTTATGCTAAAAGGATGACTAATGTGAATGTTTCAGTCAAAGCACACTCTTACCAGAACAGATATATTATCCAGTAGCTACTGGACTCGACAGAAAAGTCAACAGGTAAACTCCCATGATGGGCTGTTATGTGACGACTGTGTGAAATTAGTGACTGTCACTGAACTTCTTCCATTATGTCTATAATTATGTCAGGCCTTAGGCAATAATGTATTTTCACATTAAAAACATTTTCACTTAGTGACAAAGCTACCATCTTCATATATAAGCAGTACAAAATCATATCAGCTAACATTGCTACATGGACAATAATATCAGCAACATAATTTTTGCAGGGAATTTTAAGATGTGTATATTAAGGAATAAGAACTTCTCATGTTTCCAATCTTAAACATGTCCTGCAATAGCTTCAGCATTGTGTTGAGTCAAAAAAATTTAGACATAGCTTAGGTGTATGATGGCAAACTTGTTGGGTTTACTGAAAAACTTAGCTAAGTTGGACAATAGGAAATGAAAGAAATTAATTGATCTTTAAGAGTAGTCTCCCACAGCTGAAAATTACTATGGAACCAGTTATAGAAAAAGGAATCAATCCTATCTGATCTTAGCCATTGAAAATTAGGCCAATTCAAAGGGATAGACAGAATTCTTCAGAGTCAGTCCATAATAAAATAACTGTCTAAAGGGCAGTAAGTCATATTTTAAAGATGTCTTTCCCCTGATTAAGGAGAAGCTTGATGACTAGGTTAGACTAAGTGACTAACTTTTTTATGATTGAAATTATGGAATTTATATAGCTATAACTATCCTTGGTACCCTTTTGGCTAGGGTTATTTGGTATCTCCTGGCACAGTTCAGTCATTAGTCTAGACATGGGACTCTACCCAACATACAGTTTGAGTACAGTTGCTACACCTGAAGGCCTAGAGAATGTCATTGTCTGATCATTTTGAAACCTTGTCATTTGCCTCAAGGTCAGGTGGTTTACTGGTACAGACATACCTGATAACTATGAACACAGTTAATATGAACACAGAATATACAATAAATGTCCTTCCAGTAATGTACATCACACAATAATTTGGTGGCAAACCTTTCCCCTGCTAGGAGAGATGTGCTTTTACCTGACTTGTCACAGGCAATAGTTGATGGCCAAGATGAATGTGTTTTGAAGGAGGTCCAACACTATGGCAGTCAATTTTATGTCTCCATGTGCTCAACTCATTGATGCAGAAGACACTGATTTTTCAGGAAGCAGACTACCTCAGCATAGCTCCAGCAGTCTCATCCCTTATACTTCAAGATCTGTGTGTTGACAAAGCTTTTTCTTTACCGAGCAAGGACTGAAAATAGTAAAAAGCAGATGGTACTTTCTCGCTCTCCATTAGAAACAAATAGCAACACAGGAACGTTCTGGCATTTTTCACTTTTTGCTTGAGCACTGGCATGACTGTGAAAATGTGACTGAGCCTCTTTAGCGATTTAATATGAGTAAACTTGAAATCACACCAGATTTCAGACAAGCTCACCCACCTCACCAGGAGGGAAGTCATCTAGTTAAATACACACAAACAACCCCTCTGGTTTGTTTTCTTTTCCATTTTGCTTTCTAGAGATACTATGTTGATTTTATTGAGAGAGCATGTAAGAGTAGATCCAAAGATTAATTAAGGGGAGGTCTCTTTCACTTTAAACATGTCTTTTTCAGCAGGTGCTGTACTGTTCAGTTCGCATTTTGCTTCCCCTCTACATGGCTCCCTCCTGGGTAGTGTATACAAAGAGTTCAAGGCAATACACCAGTGCCCTGAACAATCCCATTTCCCATCATAGGGCTGTACTTCCAATTCTTGCTCCAGCACAACATGAAGTCTCTGCAAGTCTATTCCCTCCCAAGAAGCCAGAAGCAGGTGCAATCTTCCCCACTAAGGGCTGCATGGCTGAAGTGAATCATAGAATCACAGAATGGTTTGGATTGGAAGAGACCAATCCAATTGGAAGGTCATCTAGTTCCAACCCCTCTGCCATAGGCAGGGACACCTTCCACTAGACCAGGCTGCTCAAGGCCTCATATACAGCTGTCCTGTAAAGGTGAAGAATAAAACCTATCCTTTTGTCATTTTAATAGAAACTGAAACAATTTTTATTTCTAATAAAATAGGTTTTGTGTATTACAAATATTGCCCATCAATCCTGCAAATGTCATCAATTACCCATTACTATTATATTCTTTTTTTTACTTTTTGCATTTAATGCCCTTCAGACACTGTCATTTCTCTTTTATTTATTTGAGAGGATTATTTCTGGCTTTTATGAGACATGACCAGAATTATGGAACAGTTCTCAAAAATGCTACATTATCGCTGATGTGCTGTAATTAAATGGCAACAAATGTAGTCTTTGATGTGTGTTAGCTAGGTTGTGAAGAAAAAAACAATAACTTATTTATAAAGGTTTTTTATAGTTTTTTCCTGGAGCAAAATTAATACATAGCTTGAAACCCTGTGATTTATTTCAGTAGGCTTTAGACCAACACAAAAAATCCTCAAAAAAATTGACATATTACCAGTTAACAGACTATGATATTCTGTACTTCCACTAACTCATTTTCACTAACTCAGTGTATTTAAATTTATACACCAACAAACTAAATGTAAACCAATCCTTGCCTATCTGAGATTTATATGCATAAGTCTTGCAAACAGTGAATTACCAGCTCAGGATTTAGCCTTCACTGGGGAAATGTAGTTAAAAATCTGATGGTGTTCTCTTCATGGAAAAGAGCTGGAAACACAGGTTACTTTAAAAATTCAAAATTACTTACAGTGGCTTTTTTTTTAACCCTGACTTTGGAAAAAAAGAAGCACTGGTAGAAGATACCCCATGCAATGCTGCAGGCTTGGGGAAGAGTGACTGGAAAGCTGCTTGGCAGAAAAGAACCTGGGGTTGCTGACTGACAGATCTGAACATGAGCTGGTGTGTGCCCAGGCAGCCAAGGTGGCCAACGGCATCCTGGCCTGTGTAAGAAATAGCGTGTCCAGCAGGACCAGGGCAGTGACTGTGCCCTGTACTCGGCACATGCCACATCTCAAATCCTGTGCTCAGTTCTGGGCCCCTCAGTACCAGAGAGACACTGAGGTGCTGGAGTGGGTCCAGAGAAGGGCAACAAAGCTGCCTCTGGTCCTGTCACTAGGCACCAATGAAGAGATCCTGCATTCACCCTCTGTGTGCCCTCCCTTTAGGTATTATATGCTTTAATAAATACACCCCCTGAGCCTTCTCTTCTCTTGGCTGAACAGTCCCAGCTCTCACTCTTTCCTCACAGGAGATACTCCAGCCTTTCATCCCCCTTTGTGACCCTCCACTGGACTCTGTCCAGTATGCTCACGTGTCTCCTAGTGTCAGGAGCCCAGAACTGTACAGAAGACTCCAGAGTTGACCTCGGTAGTGCTGAGCAGAGGGGAAGGATCACATCCCTTGATCTGCTAGCAGTGCTTTATCTAATGTAGCCCAGAATAACATTTACCTTCTTTACTGCAACGGTACACTGCTGGCTCAGTTCAGCTTGTTGCTCAGGTACTGAAGGAACAAGGCATTGCAGCAACTGGTCTGTTCCTTCAATGTTGATTTCTCATCAATAGCTGGAAACAGTTTCCTTTTGGAGTAAGAATTTCCAAAGCACAGGGACAAATGAATATTCAGCAAATAATCCTTAGCTGACAATCACATTCTAAACCTGTAGGATGGATAGTTGATTTAACTATACATGTCAGTATCTGAGTTATTCAGCACAAGCTCCCTTTGCAGACCTCATCAACAAAGTCACCAAAATTTATGGCCTGATTCATCTCATGAGAAGGTAGATATTTAAATATGCTAGATGAATCATAAGGTACATAATATCTATGCAAGGCAGTCTAGACCTAGCTGCAGATCCCTAAAGCTAGGGAAAGTTGAGTCAGTCACATATACAGAAGGCTTAATTCATTTGGAAGGTGGTATAAATATTTAGGCCTTCATTAAGAGCTAGTACTTTTGTCCTAATGCTAACTGATCAAGCTATATACCCCACCTTCTTGATTTGTCTTGATGAAAGCTATTCATAGTAAATTATTCTTTTTTGACTGTTTTGATTAAATCAAAGATTCTGCAGAATAAAACTGACACCAGCAACACCACCCCCCTAACCTCCCCAAACAAAACAAAACCTTCTTGAATGTAGTATGGAACTCTCTGAGTTTGAACCTTTTTATTCTTCAGTTTGAACCATCCTATGTTTAGCAATGCCACTGTTCCAGGTAAGAAAATGAAACATATTTAAGACAGTGAGATTCTGGTTTTGATTTTGCTCCTGACTTTTTTTCTCATGGGAGAATAAGGAGCAGGAGAACAGGCAAGCCTGTTGTGAATGCAGTTTTTCATAGTTCAGTGTTTCATATTTAAAATATATATATATTACTTTCAACTCTGTGTGCCTAATTCCATTCTTCCTCTAAGGGCACTTATACTCCAAAACCTATATCCATTTCTTCAGTAAAGGCATATACTTATTCTCAATATGTCCTTGTCTATTTTCATGCTCTGTGACATATGAAACAATTTATTTCTTTTCTCTTAAATGCTAACATGTCCTTCCCATCCTGCAAGTGGTATAAGAGAAAGAGTTAGGCCACCACTCCAGTGTTTTATATATAAATTTTATACATAAATTTTAATCATAAGTGAATAACCATAAGAAATAGAACAACCCATAGCCATGACTGCTGCTGGATGAAATCTCTAGCAGTGCTGTTCTTTCCTTGCACAGCTCAGCCTGTCAGCTCTCTTCCATGGCATTTGAATTCTGTAGGTAGACACTGAAGTTTTGTTATCTTGTTTTCTTTTCTTCTTTGGCTTCCTCTCCTCCTTATAGGAGGTCTAACAAATAGCATGCACTAAACATTGATACTTTCCACAACACAGGAATCTCAGCTCTCATCCTGGAAATTCAGAAGCTCATGCTGGCAACTCAGGCTGAAGGATTTAGTCACCTGGATCCCTTCCAGAAGCTGATGCATGTATATGTCCCCAGACTAGAATTTTTTATTATAGCAGGACAAAATACTTTTTAAATTACATCTAGAGTTCTGGCAACCTTAATTTTGTGAATAAGATGAAAGGGTAAATGACAATTTCCAATTTTTTCTTACTGTAACTTACTGTGCTAACAAGAGCAGCAAAAATGTAGACTCCTGAAAAATCACTCATTGCTGCTTTTCTTCAAAGGCAAGAGGAAAATATGCACAAACACCATTCCATAAAAAAATTAAAGTTTAGCTTTGATCCACTCTTTCCACCTCATCCCACCACCCCATCAGCCCTTCAGAATAGCAGCTACTTCATGGTGATATTCTGTCAAGTCACTGGATACAATCTTGAAACTAACATAATTTCAAAGTTGCCTTATAAACATCAACTTCTTTATTAACTGCACAAATAAAACCCATGATTTTAGGGGACTTAGAGGAAAAAAAGTGAAGAAAATCACCTTCACCTAAAATAAAATTAGTTTTGAATTTTATACCTCTAGAAAAAATGAACTGCATTCTTTGGCATTTATTTCATGGACTATTTCATTGTCATGAAAATAAGCTATGCATATGCAACTGTGCACTGTATGGGAAATGAAAATACCTTATTGTTCTATTACGATCTATCTTTTCTTTTTAAATTATGCTGATATTTGTATGTCATGGCCAAATCACAGCCTCAGTAAACAAGTCTTGAGCTTCAGATCTTAAATTTATAGACATTTTTATTCTTGCATAGAGAATAACAAGAAGAAAAATCCAGTGGAACTTGGAGCTTTTTTCTTCATTGAACTAAATGCATAGAATTGCAAATATCCAGTTATTGCATACTGATGAGTAAAGACGAAGAAGCAGAACCTTAGCTGTGGGTTTGTTTGGGGGGCTATGTGTTGATATTGTTTGGTATTGTATTGATTTCTCAGTCTTTAACGATTCAGTGTGAGCTAATATTTTCTGATGGAATAATTGCCTGAGTGATCTAAGCATTTAAGGATGTCTTGTCCAAATCTTTGTTGAAGTGATTCCACCCAGGTCAGATCCAGTTCCAGCTGCTATCAGAGTACAGTGATACCTTACAAGTTTGGGAGCATTAAGAAAGAGTTTGGAAGGTGCAGTGAGACTTTATTTTTCCACTACTTTTCCACTCTGACATACATATACAATGACACATTCAAAAGATGTGATCAGGGTGCACTGTGTTTTACAGGCTTGTAGGTCAAGATTGGCAAAATGAAATCATCTTATGGACTATTGGCACTGATTAAGCCATTTGAGAGAAGAGTGAATTCTCACTGAAAAATAATCACTTTCCTCTTCCAAATTACCATATTGTTTAAGGAAGATAGATTTCTAAAATCAGAATTATCTGTTTTGAGATTAATGATTTCTCAGAGGCTCCCATTCCTACCATTTTGTTGGAATACAAATCAACAACTCATGAGTACTCAGAGGGGTATCTTCTGAAACAAAGATTTTGATACTGGATCCATTTAAAGATTTTTTTGCCCCCTTTTTGATATGAGAACTACATGTTCAAAGGTAAAATACACTCTATTTCCTGACTAGATCTTGTAGTCAGCTGATAATAAAATAGGGATTTCGTGTCACTATTACTACCAGATGGGAAGTAGAAAGTAACTCACAACTCAATATATTTCATAAACCATTGATTGACTGACACTATTTTGCAAATAAGTGCATTTTTATATAGTGGAATTAAAACTGTTATGGTCAGTTGTTTTACATTTGTTATTTGTCCAAGTAGTTTTAGAAACATAGACAATTTATATCTTTTGTCCTCCTATTGGTAACTTCTCTGAAAGCTTATATTGCTCCTGGGAACAAAGCAAAAAAGTTTTCCTGTTTTGCAGATGTGAATAGTTCCAATAAATAAACCTACTTTTTTGTTTGTTTGTTTGTTTGTTTGTTTGTTTGTCTTTAAGCTCATGTACAGCAACAATATTCAGGATGAACAGGTTGTAAAAGCTGAGATTAAAATAAACAGAAACAAAGAGGAATTTCAAGAAAACAAATGGAATTTTAGAGAGTAAAACCACATTATTGAAAAATTCAGTATGACAAAAGAAAGAATGAACAGCATTTAAAGAGCTGCCTTGGTGAAATATCTGAAGGATAGGCAGTCAACGTCAATGCCCTTGTCATTGTGCAGATTGACAAAAGTGATGGTTCACCATCTGGTGACCACAAATTAATGGGAAATGAAACTTGTGTGTTCCAGAGTTTATGTTTGAAATACAATGCCAGAGAACTTCCTCTGGGTCCTTGCTGCTGCTAGCAGGCTATGCATTACTTGTCTAGCACAGACTTACACTGAATAATAAAACATCCAGTTTTGTGCAGGCAAGAGGCTCGTATCAAAACAAATTTTGTGCCACCAGAGAGAAATAGGTAGTAGCAGTGCAGCATGACTTCCCATCAACAGTAGCATTAGACATAATGACCTGAAGGATTTTCCATGCAGCACTGATGCTCTGTGACTAGTTAAATTTTTAATAATTATTGCTAGTTGGAAGTAATTGAGCAAAGAAAATTAGCTTCCATTCCTGCATCATCTAACTCACCATACCAGATCCAGTTTTATTCAGAGTCTATACATGTTTGACTTCGTGTTTTTAGCACATTGGTTATGGAATAATTTTAGCCAATACTGAAAGAAGGACTTGATCCAAAACCCACTGCAGTAATTATGTGGATTTCTGTCAGTTTTAGGTCAATATTTTCACAAGTGCATTAAATTGTTTTAGTAGCATGAAGTGAGGAAGAATTTTTGGGCAGTGGTAAATACTTAAAAATATTTTTCAAAACAATAAAAGAGCAACAACAACAAAATACATGCTTTCAAGCACAGTATTTATATTATCTTTATCATAGAGTCACAAGGGATTTTAAAAATTGCAGACATATCCAGACAGATTTTCAAATGGTGGTGAAAATCAGAGATGATTGATACTTAAAATCTGTGTTACTAATGTACTGATGTCACAAAGTTGAAGTTGACTCAATGACTTCAGAATGTCTGATAATAAAATTTTATGTTATCGCCATAAAGTGTCACAGTAGTATTGATGAGCCCCTGTGATCTAGGGCTCTGTGATCTAGGCTTTTCTAACCCAAAAAAGGATCCAGACTCTAAAATATTTGATAGTTATAATTCAGCAAATATACCCCTTCTAAGTAGATGAGGGAAAGAAAAAAGCATATTTAAGATTTATATTTAAGTATATTTAAAAAAGTATATTTATAGCCTTATGTGACATGGTTTAGTGTGAGCTGTCCCTGCTTATAGCAAGGGGGCTGGAACTAGATGATCTTAAGGTCCTTTCCAACCCTAACTATTCTATGATTCTACTCTGGACAGAAATTCCAGTTCCTGGACAGAAAGGCAAGAAAATAAGTATTCAAGTAAAAGAAGATTTCAGTGGGCATATAAGCTATATCAGGAGGTATCTAGGAAACATTACTGATGTAATCATCAGTATAGGACAGACAGCCATTTAGTAGCCGAACAGCCTCATTAATGATGTTGTATCTACAAAGAAACCATGACATTTCTAGCTAAAAGAAAAAGTTAAAAAAATGCACAGCAATTTTAGGAGAAAATAATGAATCTTGACACCACCTAATTCTGTTCTGAAAGCTCCAGAATCACTTAACTTATTAGTGAAAAGGCTAAGAACTCTCCTAGAACCCTTTCGGGGTTGAAACATCAGGCAAGATTTCCTTGGAAAACAACACAGAAAGGATTTAATTAATCTGACTACATTGACATCAAAGATACAGGTGTCTAGACTGTAGAGCTCAGGAACCTACATGATTGCACCGCACCTTGTGAAATGTGGCTATAACCATCATAAAAGAGTAAAGAAAGAGTGAAAGATATTGAAAGTGCCTAGATAAATTAGGGAACAGAAAGACAGAAATTAGAGGACAGAAAAAGTCATCAAACTTAGGGAAAAACCTGATGAAAAAGTGCCTGGGGAGCAATGGAACAGATGAGTAAGAGGTCAAGAGAGAGAGAAAAATATGCATTTCTGATTTTTGGTCAGGTAAACATGAGAGGTGGTGGTGAGAGTGGTATGAGAAGCGAACATGGAAATAAAAACAGGTGAGATGCTAACATAATGATGGGAGAGGAACATCAGGGGGCAGCTGCAGACAACAAAAGAGAGACACAATAGTAGCTGGAAATGAAATTAGATACTGTGGGTGTTTTCTTTAATTACTTTGTACTTAAAAATAATTTCATATAAGAGAAAATTCTTGCACTGTTTAAGAGAAAACAAGGTACAGCTTAAATTCAAAGCTGGGATCATAGAATAAACACAAAAAAATTCCAGTAGGAAGACCATGAATGACCAGTTTAGTTTTTTGGATGAAAGAAAAAAAGAAGGAAGGAAAAGTTCTGGATGGGAGAGTGGTTAGAAAGTGTGAGGTGAAAAATTAAAGACTTGTAGAAAAATATGAAAGCAGGGAAAAAGAAGGGTTGGGGAGCATGAGTAAAACCTATGTGAAATCATTTAAAGGAAAATTCTCTACACTTTCTCTTTTTTTTAATTTTTTTTTCTTTTACTTGGAATAAGTTCATAATTTCTGTAATGATCCTGGTCATACTGAATGAAATTTTCTAGATCATGACAAATGCACTGACAAGGAGATTTTATATTAAGCAATTAACATTTATTGAAGATTTTGTCATCTATGAAATCACCCAACCTCCCACTGTGAGTGGTGCTGGAAATACACTGAGCACTGGACAGGGCATTCCCTTGAAGATTTCAGGTCAGAAATAATATATCTTATGGACAGTCATATACACTCTGCTGGAAATAAGAGAAAAGAAGACAAAAAAAGAGTAGTTATTTTTAAAATAACTTGTTCTCCTTCAACACGTTCCACTTAATATCCTCTGAAGGTATTAAACCATGGGATGCAACAATAATGCTCTAAACCAGAGAAATGCAATTCTCAAGTTGTAGGCATACAGCCATTTCAATACAGCACAAGCTGGTGCTCTGCATGGAGCTTTTATGCTATGCTAGCATTCACATGGTTGCACAAAGAAGCAGATTAGAGATTTTATCAGCTGGAAGCTGATTAACTTTGTGTGCTTCTTTCAGCTGGATCAGTTCCTCTATCTGGCTGCAGAAACACAAGTCCTGCTGAAGTGGAAGTGGTTGTGAATAGTTTTCTCCTATCAGGCCTCTAACTTAAGCCAAATGATGACTAAATTTGAGGCAAACATGGGATTTGAGCTTATTAGTCTTGAATTTATGTAGTTGCAAGGGAGCTGTTATATGTGTGGAGACGGAAGGCAGAAAAAGGTTTGGGAGTCAGTTTTCTCTTAAATGCCACAAAAGCCCTTAAGTGCTCTGCTTTTTCTATGACGAGTGAGAATACCTTTGTTTTACTCTTCTTTTACATCAGGTTTTTATTAAAATGTTTTCTGTTTCAGTCTGCAAATGCAATTAAAAAAAAAAACCAAAAAA
>NDXB01016247.1:97784-133622 GCA_002631895.1 Agapornis roseicollis
TTTTTTTTTTTTTTTTTTTTGGTCCTAATGTGTGACAGCTTTAATGGTGACTGGTGGATCAGCTCTCCATAACCAACACTGTTAGTCTGTAGGAGCTGGATTAAATAGGTTTTGCAAGTGGTGCCTGGAATATGCTCCTGTTGTCCATGGAAGAGCATCAGTGCATCCTGTGACTTCTGACAGCTGTATAAAGAGGGTTATTTATTCCAAAACTGCTGCCATACCCAAAGTTTTCTGGCCAGAATCATAACTACTCTAAGTATCAAAACCCAGGCCTTCTCTACAAGTCTTCTTTCTATGTTCATATGAGGCATGCTTTTTTAGTATACATTTTATTGTACATAGTTTTTCAAACATAAACTGATCCCCATCTACCTACAAGAGATAGGGCATTCACATGAGCACATGATTTCTTCAGCTAATGCTGGAACTTTGTCAATTGCTATGCTTGGTAGTAGCAAGGTTTGTTTACTGCTGCTCAATTTGGTGGCTCCATCCAGACCACTGATAAGATACCAGCATTTCTGAGGCTCCACAGTAGGGCTAAAACTATATTAATAATTGAAATATGCTGAAGACCATTTGCAAGCTATGACTGTACTGTGAAAGTCTCCTAGCTTTCAAAATGGGATCAAATAGCTATACTACTTACTGGGAATGATCCCTTGCTCATGCTAACTTCTGCACTATGCCTGGGATTGTTTAGAGTATATACGTTGATTCAGGCCAAAACTATGAAAGGGAGAGAGATTACACTTAATATATAAACATTTACAAGGTACTGCCTTGGTCATTGCCCTAGCTGTTTGATTTACTGTTACAGATAAAGTCTATCAGTCTATAGTCCTCTTGAGACATTTAGAGAATTATAAGCAGAATAAGTCTAAGATGTTTTCCAGAAGTTTGTAATATGAATTCTGGGGATATTAGATATTTGTATAAACGGATATATGAGGACAGCTGTGCACTCAAATCATGATTTATTCAATGGAGGCAGTAGCTAGGATGAGGGTATTTTTCTCATCTGGAAGGACAAAAGTAATCGAGACTGGTCCTCTGGGATAAAACCAAGCCCACTGTTCAGTTTATGATTTTTTTATTTATGCAGATTTTATAAGTTTCAATAATCCTTTATTTATGTTCCTTTCCTTCTAAACTGTTTCATGAAGATTTGCATTTAGAATTAAAATCATCTCATTTTTCTCTTATCTAACAGACTCTTTTCTTAAGAGTGGCTACAGGGTGCCTGGAGAGACATTAACATTTCACTTTCAAGACAGTAATGATATAAGACTGGTAAAACTGCACTGTGGCAGTATGGAGAACACCAGTACATGATCAGGGTATGTTCACAATGTGTTCTTGGTTTGCAAGTACGTAACAGGGAGAGTATCTCAACCCCAAAGTCTTCTCAAAATCATACCTGGGTCAAACAAGACAACATGATACATCCTGATCCTGAGCAAAAGCCAAGGGATATAACAAACAGAGATGTGCAACAAGGTACATTTCAGGTTTTTTAAAACACAAACATTTAAGAAGCTTACTAGCTAATGCATTGGTTAAATACACTGTACCTGAATTACAGGAAGTTCATCAAGAAGAATAAATGTTTCCCAGGTTTGGTAACCTCTGTTCTCATTTCATAACTGCCCACCTGCGACATGCATAGCAGATATGCACCTTCAGCAGATGTTTACAGGCTGTCTGTAAATATTATCATTATCTATGTTCTATTGCCCTTGAATGTATGTCTTTAATCTCACTGATTTTTTCTGACAATTTGCCATCTTGCCAAACTCCAACAGCCTTTTTTCAACCATGATAAAGGTCCTATCTTCCCATTATATAGTTCTGACTTATGTTTGGTGGGATGTCTTTGCTAAATTTGTAAGTCAGGCATCATCCTTCTATTTCATTCCATATCATCTGTTTATGCATCTCTTCGGTAAAAAAGTTTGCTGTCTGTGAATTTCTATTTTCCTGTAATGTGGCAAATTGTAGCTCTCTCTTGAGTCACTGATTATAATTTTTAATACCATCTTTACTTTTTCTCTGAACTTGTTAACAAGAGTTATTACAGTTAAAAAGAAAAAGCTATCTCTTCTGAAATGTACCATTAGATTTGTAAAAGCTACTACTGTGAGACATATTCATATGCTTGCACTTGTGCCAAACATCTAATGATCTTTTAGGAGGGAAAAATAAAAGGAAGATTCAAGACAAGCAATATTTTTTCCTTTTGCATTTGTCAACATTTCAGTTATAAAAAAGAAAAATATTTTTTACCTTGTGCTTATCCACAGGTAGATATTGCAAAATCATTTAATTTAAGCATGGCCAAGGAATTATTTTCTGAAAAGTGGTCTGCTTTTTGTCGTAATTCTCAGAATGTAAAAACTTAAAAATCCATTGCTGATGCCATTGTACAGTCTTCTAACAGGGTTGCTTCTGCAAAGCAGTAAGAATGGTCTCTTATAAACACATGGCTTCCTATTTTCACCATACACAGATCAGCTCTGCTTTCCAGGATATTTCAGTTCTTCAGTCATTTCAAAGATTTCTTTTCCTTTTAAATTAATGAGTAAAGCCTCATTGGGGAAAAAAACAAGCAAGCAAATAAATAAAATGAATTTATAAATTCAAAATTCTTTTTTGTTTTTCTTTCAGTTGGAGTATGCACAGGAAGCTGTAAGTAGTGGGCACCACTTTAGATACCCAAGCCTATCTATCTCTTCCTTAAATAATTCCTCTGCTGCAATTTAAGAATGCCTGATTATGGATATATACCTGGCTAGAAAAACAATTGAGTAGTGAAATGTTCATTCCTTACTTTTCAGCTTAATAATCATGACACCACTCTTTTCTGCATGGAATAGTCTTCCCTTAGCCTAATCTAAACCTAATCTGGGTTAGTGCAGCTCTGTATGCCTCCTCTCAGCAGTTAGAAATGTGGAATGGCAGAAAATGGGTGTCACCCTTCCTGATTAAATTTCCTAATCACTGGGCAATAGAATTGTTTTTTAATTTAACTCTTGTTCTCAGCTATCTAAATGATATACAGAAAGCTATGAAGCTGTGGGGTTTGCATTGCACCTAGCATTCAAGAGCTGTAACACATGAAAAAAGCTCTTGTGAGCTTTTTTCTGTAATTCCAGAATGACAATTTTTCTTTTCTGTAAAAATGTGTGTTCCAGGCTGTGGTAATATTCACCAGGTTCTAGGAACACAGTGTGCATTGGTAAACAACACATAAGAAACATTAGTTGTTTTCTTTCTTTGCTTTCTGCTTTTATTTCGACTTACTGGTCAAAGGCAGAAAAAAAATTGCTTTCTGCATTTCTTGCTTACTGCTTTTATCCCTACTTGTGTCTTTTAGCTTCAGCTCTCTAGGGCACCCTAGTGTGACTGCATCCTGCTCTGACCATGTTCACATGTGGAGCTGCTGTTTGTTCAGCAGTTTGCCCCAGGGCAGGGCACATAATAATGGCAGCACACTTTCAATTAATGCTGTTAGACATCACTCAAAATCTTGTGTCAGATACTTCTATGTTTTTAGAAATACCATAGGTTTTATAGGGCCCACTTAATTATTGTCATATGTACACTATTCAGTAAATGATGGTGCATGGACAACCATAGAGGAAGACTGAATAATTCTTCCCTCAGTGCATGTATGCTCAAATATTAACAACAACAATCAATTTTGTTATAAATTTCCCTAAAACTGTCAGGTGGAATGAAAGCCTTGGCAAGTTCTTATAAAAGATCTGAAGTAGAGGAAGAAAAGCAGAAAGGAAAGAAAACAGAGAAACAGGATCACCACTCCATGGATCTAGTGACATCTTCTCCGCCAGCAAGTGAAAATTCTTTCAGCTCTAGTCTTATCAATGAATAAGCCTGCTGGAACGAAAAGCAAAGAAATAACCCACACAGTTGGCTGACGGCTACCTTTTTGTAAAGGGTGGCTCTTCTGGACCCCTTCCACGGGTGAGACCCATCTGAAGGGGTATCAGGTAAACCCCAGGCCCAGCTCATGCTGTGCCCTGGCAGGTGCTGTGGTGTCTGCCGCTGTCTTCAGGCAGTTTGTTGACGCTGCAGTTAATCTTCATGGCCTCTGGCCAGACAACACAGAAAAGCATCCAGTGCCTTGGTGGAGCAGGATCACTGCTCTGATCCCCTCAGCAACAACTGGCTGCTCAGCACTGAACAGACGCTCAGTCTCTCTCAGTTCCTTCTATCTCTTAAGACATTTTGAGACACACACATAAAAAGGATCTCTTGACCATCACAATACTCCAACTATTCTTCTTGCTGTGTTGACAGTGACATTGCTAATTGCTAGCACTGACATTGAACATCCTGCCATTTTTTACTTAAGCTTATTTTTGGAGCTGGCTTAGACCTCAGGCTGGAAGTATAAATGTATAAATACACCTTTCCCTCCTGCAAGGTTTCCAAGCTGTTGTGCAATGAAATGTTTCTGTGGTACGATAAAAGCTAAAAGGTAATGTAAAACGGCTGTATAGAAAAGAGAAGGAAAGGCAACACAAAGCANAAATGTCCTCAGGCTGGAAGGTCTCCTGCAAGGTTTCCAAGCTGTTGTGCAATGAAATGTTTCTGTGGTACGATAAAAGCTAAAAGGTAATGTAAAACGGCTGTATAGAAAAGAGAAGGAAAGGCAACACAAAGCAAGGAAAGGAAAGGCAAGGCAAGGAAAGGAAAGGCAAGGGGAAAACAAGCTATGTCTATAGATACTGGAGTTGTCTGTGACCAGAAGGAATCTGCTTAAAGCTTGCTAGTATGTCTAATAGACTGCAGAATTTTGCCCTTGTTTCCCTTCCTACACGCTGACCCCCACTACAAGAATTTTATATTGTAGTGGTATCTTCTTTTAGTAGTATCTTCTAAACTACTGGAAAGCAGATTTTTTGTGTGGAAGTGTGAAAGCCTGTCTAAAATAACACCAGTGTATAATTTTTCAGATCTGAGCTGTTTGACAAATCTTTTCCGTGACAATAAAAAAAGATCAAAAAGGGTTATATGAGTGATGCTGTGAATGGCACAAGAAAAAGTTCTGATAAGTGTTTTCATTCTTTTTATTTATTAGAAATAATTATAAAAGAAAATTAAAACCATTACAGAAAGTATTACACCTTTTTCCAAAACACTTTTCCCTTGAAAGTAGCAATGAGGGGATCAAGTACAATAAAGAATGAGAACATTTTCTGAAAGTATGGAGACTGTAAATAGTAAAAAAATAGTCTATTTTTTAAAAGGTAAACCAAAATATTTTGTTACATATATTACTGTGTGGTTTAATAGAACAAGAACTATTTTAATAGGAAGAAGCAGGTTTTTACCTGCCAGAATATTTTATTAGAGCTGCAAGAAAATGCACCCTTCTTTTGTGTGTCTGTGTATGTTCCTTATTTGTCAGCCCATGCTGAAAAGAGTCCTTTCATTTATATTCTTTTTAAGATCTAAAGCTTACCAGCTATTGTACTTGGTTTGAGCTGAGGCATGAAAGCTCAGCATCCAAAACCAGTTATAGTATCTAGCTGAAGTGAAGTACTGTTATAATATCAATATCAAATATTAATGCAAATAAACTCTTTCTCCAGCAGGAAATGAAAGATCAAAGTGAAGCTGAAATGTAATGATATTCACATAAAATGTGAAGCCAGCACCTGGCCATTAAACACCACTGAACTTTTCATAAGACCTTTTTTCTGTTACCACTCTTTGTTATTTAGCCATGATTCACATTTTTAGTCTCCAAGGTATCTTAAAATAAGGTAAGTAACCTGATTTTTCTGGCTAAATTCAGTAGAGGTAATTAGATTGTGCATATCCAAATTTTCCCCATACTATTAATTACAGAGAAGCTTTATATTTGTTGCAGGTGCTTCTGATGGAGCATAAAGAATATCTTGTAAAAGTCTGGTGGTGGTTTAGCACTGAGGTATTATTTTTAATACAGCTTCTGAACAAACTGAGTTCAGCTAATCTATATCAGCTGATGTTCTCACATTAACCTTATGAAGCAATAAAGAGGCACTGAATAATTTATACACAGATGTAGATTGCACAGCTCTTTTTGAGTCAAGTGTGATGAACGTGGGAATAAGTATAGCAAGGTTATTAGATGATGCTCAGGGGAATTGTGAAAGAACAATAGCATCTCTCTTAGGAGCTGGCAGAGTTTCTCATATCAAATACTTAAATAAAAGGAGGAGAGAGGGGAGAAACCATTTTTGCATACATGGCAATCTTCTAGAAAGTGATTGTGAGTAGCTGAGCATACACTGAGCCGTAGATACACGAGGAGCTTCTTCATTAAAGAAAAAGACCTAGATATCTCCTGTCAAATTTCAGTCAGCATTCTTTAAAAGAGATTCCTTTGTGTAAAGCTCATTCTGAAGTACCTTACCACTAACAAATTAAAACTATGGATATTAACATGGAATTACTGTAACTTTAAAAAAAATAATGGAAGACTGTATTTCCAATTCTTCATGATAGTGGAGAGCATCAGACAGTAGCCAGTATCATCATATTGGCTTAGTGTCTGATAAGGTTTTAAAAAGACAATTCGGTGTTCTTCATTATCTTAAGAATTTAACAGATTTTTCCTTTCTTTGCAGATGCCCTTGTCTTTGTCAGAGGTGATAAATATAAAATCTGGAGGAATAGGAAGTTCCATTCCAAAAGGATAGTACAGAAAAAGATACTTGAGTAGTGAATTAAAAAAGAACGTAGAAAAGAAAGTCGACTGTTGACTTGGATATAATCAGTCAGTCCTAACAGGCTTTTGTTGCTTTGATTTTGTTGTTAATTTGTAAAAACATGAATGCCTTTTTTTACTCCAGATGATTTTTTTTTATTATTTTTTTTTAAAAAATGCTTAAGAGACCATCTGTTACAACTGAATCAAATAAAGACAATTTTATTGAGCCTCTGGTCATTATGAATTCTTTCAGGTTAGATAGTATCATCTGCACATAAGGGCACATCCTTTCTGTCACTCCCGTGAATTTATGCAAGGAGTTAATGAAGTCCAGTCAATAGAAGATTGGCATCTCAAGCTGTGCCTATGCTTGTGCAACTGGATCAAGTCCTAGACCCCAAACCCTTAGAAGTATTTAGATCCTTAACATTTAGGTGCCAGTATAGCATATGATTTACGTGCACAAACATAAATATCTGGTGTAATTTAAAATGTGCTGTCATATATGTGCTGGCCTTCAATTGCCTCTACAGAAAAGTATAGGTTTTCTGTACTGTAGCAGTAAGATATGGGATACCTTAGTGTTCCTAGGTGTCATACCTGACACTAGATGTCTGTGGTCAGGCAGCTAAATCTGCCTCCTAGGACTGGATTCTTCTTACATATACTTAGTTTTCTATATTGTTTATTGTCTATGTAGTTTCTCCTATGTGAGCTGGTTTAAATCCTGTAGTTTACATTGCTGTTAGTGAACATCTGGAGCTAAACTCAGTTACTCAGGTGTGCAGCTATTCAAGTTGTCATAGGACAACATGCCAGGTTCTAGTTTAGCAGGGGTGTTTTGTGGATCCAATGCCGGACCTGAAAATGCCCCAGATACCTCAAGGCAACTTCAGCAATTCGATCTGGTTACAGTACAGGAAACATGTCTTTATATGGAAGCTGAATCAGCCTTATGTTTAAATGCCTACATTTGGATTTGAATTCTACCCCTGTTCTGCAAGCACTTCAATTTGTGTGAGTCCAGTTTATAGCCAGTGATACCTACCCATAAATGCCTTGAAATAGCTGGAACTAAGTGTCACACCTGCAAGTTAATGTATGAATCCATCACAGAGCAGGGAAGTACATGTAAATTCCATAGCTAATACTTAAAATGTTGGATTAGATTCACTTTTTTCTCCAAACACCTCCTTCATTGCTGATTCCTTTCTAATCTAATACACTACTCACAATATCAGATACAAATATTAGATTTTCAGGTTTTTGTCAATTAATCCTTGTCTTGACCAGTGGTTAAAATACATACAAATTGTAATGGGAAAATTGTTATATGAGGGCTAAACATATCTTCCTAAATACACTCATTCATGCTTTTTTTGTTGGTTTTTTTTTTTTTTTCTTTTTATCATTTCCACTGGTACTGGCAAAGTCAGATTTGTGTGAAGAACATGTTGTCCAGCATTTTAAGGAGAGGCCTTAAAGAAGCCCTACTTTTTCTTTTTTCCTGTTTATTCTACATTCAGGTGAAGTCATTACCTGTGGCTAATACAACATTAAATATACAATATTAGAGCAAGAACTGTAGTACTATTTATTATGCTATTTTGTGCTATCTATGCCATGCTGTCCTCTATTCATCCATATGGTGATGTCAAATGTGGATTTTTTTCCCCCTCTATTGCATTAACAGTTTCCTACCTCTTTTATTTTCCTTTCTGATTTGCGTCAGCTAGTAAAAAATTGCCATCCTCAAATCAGCTATTTAAAGTGCTTTTACCAGAAATGTTTGAAGCTTGTTCATCTCATGCAATAAACATACACTACATATGGCTGAAAATATATATATATTCTTTTGACAACTGCTTGATAAAAATAGCCTTTTCTCTTAAATTGTTCAGGCACATAATGCTGTAAAATTGCAGATTATGAAAGCTAAACACGCCTCCTTACAATGCTGCAAAGATTGAAAAAAACCCCTCATAAAGTAGTTTTTTTTCCAAAAATCACACAAAGATATCTTTATGAATATCTTATTAGAAAACTGTGAAGATGCTCTTTTTGACTGAACATGCCCAGTGTTCTTGACAATATTTGGCTCCATACTATCTTTCTGTAGTATGGTTGCATTTAGGCTACTGTGCCTGTTTTTTGTGGAGTACATGATACCATGAGATTAGTTAAAAGTGTGAAACCTCTGGTATGTCCTTTGCGTCTTCCCTATGTGGGATGGCGGTGTTGTACTTCTAAGCTCACAGGAGGATCTCAGACTCATAAAAGAAATTGAAGTGATTCATCAGAGGGGCTTTAAGAAGTTAAACTACAGTCATTAAGGCAGGTGTCCTAGAATGAAGAAAGATATAATGTGGTGGGTTGACCCTGGCTGGATGCCAAGTTCCCACCAAAACCACTGAATCACTCCCCTTCTCAGCTGGATGTGGGAGAGAAAATATAATGAAAGGCTTATGGGTTGAGATAAGGACAGGAAAAGATCACTCAGCAATTATAGTCATGGGAAAAATTAGGGAAATTAGTTTAGTCTATTACCAATCAAATCAGAATAGGATAGTATGAAATAAAGTCAAATCTTAAAAACTATCCCTTCCACACCTGCCTTCTTCCCTGGCTTATTTCACCCCCAAATTCTTTACCTCCTGCTTCTCAGGGGGACAGGGAATGGGGATTGTGGTCAGCTCACCACATGTTTTCTCTGCTGTTCTTCCCCTGCTCCCTGTGTGGTCCCTCCCACAGGAGACAGTCCTCCACAAACTTCTCCAACATGAGTCCCTCCCAGGGGCTGCAGTTCTTCATTAATTGCTTCAGCATGGGTCCCTTCGATGGGGTGCAGTCCTTCAGGAGCAAACTGCTTCCACAGGGTGCAGTCCTTCAGGAACAGACTGCTTCAGCTTGGGTCCCCCACAGGGTCACAGCTCGTGTCAGTAAATCTGCTGCAGCCTGAGCTCCTCTCCATAGGACCACAGGTCCTGCCAGGAGCCTGCTGCAGTGCTAGCTTTCCACAGTGTCACAGCTTCCTTCGGGCATGCCCCTGCCCCAGTGTGGGATCCTGAACAGGTTACAGGTAAATCTTGCCCACCCTTAGCCTACCAGTGAGGGAGGAACATTGGAGAGACCACCTTCATGCTGTGGTTCTCAACACCTTTCTAATTACCAATACAAGGCACAGCACTATGAGGGCTGCTCTGGGGAAAACTAACTCCATCTCAGCCAGATACAACATACAAGAACAAATATTTGCAAGCTGTTTTCCCAACATCCTTCTTGCCCCCTTTTATTAAAACTAAGGAACATACTTTCTGTATTTTAAGAAGCTTCTTACCACCATGGCATTGGTCACAAGTTTCTAAGGCATAAATCTCTGACACTGGATTGCCCTGAGGAGTGGAAAGGAATTACTGTGCTGCCCTGAGAAAATCTGCTCCCACTCTGAACTCAGAGTAGATGCATGCAGGGGATGGGAGTCATCTCACACAGCTTTAAATGCCTGCTGTGTGGAACAGTACTTCTAGGGAATGATCCATCTGTTTAATCTTGATTTGGGATACATTGATTATATTGATTTAATCCCTCTTGATTTTGCAGGCTGCCTGTGCTGACTGGTTTAGGTACACATTTAAACAGCAAAATCCCACTCACAGAGGAATCCATGGAGGCTTATTCAGTCTAGAAAGGAGACAGTGGGTGTCTTATTAGGGCAATTACGTTGAAGTACCACAAACCAGAAGGACCCATATATTAGACTACAAAGAAGACAGATGGGAACCCTCATATCTGACTGGAGGTAATTCCTACTTTGTTTCTTGTTTTAGGGTCCAGGCTTATGTTGTAACATCTTTGAAAGAAAGTATATATGCACAAGGATGCTTGTATAGGGGCAATAAACTACATTACAGCTAAACCTTGTGGTCTGCTCCACATGAAAAAAAATTTAAAGTAAATGTCAAGATTAAAATAAGACTATGTATTCCGCATTTGTATAATGTCCTTATAAAAAAACCCCTTTTTATTATAAACAGTTTTTGTTCTTATGCATTTTCTGAAGAGTAAAAAAGAACACATGGAAAATTTCCATTCCGGTCTAGTCAAACGCTCATCACTAGAACAACTCTCAATATTTCTAAATCCATGAATCACAGCCCTACTCAGTCTCAAAGATAAACTCCAAACACCACTTAAAATCTAATGACAGCTATTTAAAATTTAAACATGTTGATAAGATTCCCTTTACTGTCAGTGGAGACAGGTACTTCTAGGTACCTCTGGAAGGCATTTTTTTGCAGATATCTTAAACAACTATATTAAGGTGGAATTAATCATTCTCTGTAAGTATTCGTCTCTCTTCACATATGATTGAAGGCCTAATTTAGACTAGTCAGCTAAGTTTGGTGTAGCTAAAGGTAGCAAAATTCTTAGCATATATGTCTATTGTGTCTTTTCTACCTCCTGTTTTTACCAGGTCTTATTAAAGCCTTTATTAAAAGAACTCTTCAGGGCCTTGTTAAGCATAATAGTTTGTCTATCTTTCATGTCTCCTAAACAGAATTCATATTAACACTGACACTTCATAGAGCACCAGCTACTCCAAATAAGGAGAAGATAAGGCAACCAACTAATTACTCTCAGAGTTACCAGGATGTGTCAAATGTCCGGGTTGCTCTGAGTTGAGATTCATTTAAAAATTACTGTCCAGTTTTTCTACCTAGAGAAGATAGCATGTCCTTCACTAATTCTTCTCTGCCTGTCATTATAAACTGATTGCAAAAACCTGTGTTTGATTACACTTCATAAGAGTGGGTAAAAGAATGATGTTTATAATGGAATTTTAGCATGTTGCCTCCCACAGATTCGTCTGAGTTTATCACTGCCTTGTTTCCTGTTGGATGTGAGTCATTCCAACGAGTCATTAGGCAAATCATTTCAGATTCCTCTCCAAACGTCGAATAAAAGTTGTCTTGCTATCAGAATCTACACCAAAGTGCATCCACTGAGAAATGAACTGTTATACAGGCATGACAAATCCATGTAGTTCAAGTATTTTATACTTCATGGGAAGTGTGTTTTCATCCAAGTATACACTGCTTCAAGGAAACAACAACCTTGTGAATACAAGACTTACCATGGAACTGCTTGAATGTCATAGAATCATAGAATCATAGAAAAGTTAGGGTTGGAAAGGACCTAAAGATCATCAAGTTCCAACCCCCATGCCATAAGCAGGGACACCTCACACTAAACTATGCCACACAAGGCTTCATCCAACCTGGCCTTGAACACCGCCAGGGATGGAGCACTCATAACTTCCCTGGGCAGCCCATTCCAGCATCTGACCACCCTCATAGGAAAGAATTTCTTCCTTAGATCCAATCTAAACCTCTCCTGTTTAAGTTTGAACCCATTACCCCTTGTCCTGTCACTACAGTCCCTAAAGAAGAGTCCCTCCCCAACATTTCTATAGGCCCCCTTCAGATACTGGAAGGCTGCTATTTGGTCTCCAAGCAGCCTTCTCTTCCTCAGGCTGAACAGCCCCAACTCTCTCAGCCTGTCTTCGTATGGGAGATGCTCCAGTCTCCTGATCATCCTCGTGGCCCTCCTCTGGACTTGTTGCAACAACTCCATGTCCTTTTTATGTTGAGGACACCAGAACTGCACACAATACTCCAGGTGAGGTCTCATGAGAGCAGACTAGAAGGGCAGGATCACCTCCCTCGACCTGCTGGTCACGCTGCTTTTGATTCAGCTCAGGATATGGTTGGCTTTCTGGGCTGCAAGCACACACTGAAGCCAGCTCATGTTCATGTTCTCATCAATCAACACCCCCAAGTCCTTCTCTGCAGGGCTGCTCTGAATCTCCTCTTTGCCCAACCTGTAGCTGTGCCTGGGATTGCTCCAATCCAGACCTTCTCAAAACCAAACAGAGTTAGCTTCTCTAAACTAAATGTTCATGGCAGATCATTGCCATTTTCCAGACAAATNGAGCAGTGCCTGGGATTGCTCCAATCCAGACCTTCTCAAAATCAAACAGAGTTAGCTTCTCTAAACTAAATGTTCATGGCAGATCATTGCCATTTTCCAGACAAATATATCCTTCAAAAGAATCTCAAGCCCTGAAAGCAGCTGAAAAGCATATTGTACTGCAGGTGTGAAACTGAATTTATGCAGCTGTCAAAGATGCTGGAACTTCTGAGTGACAGGTGAATGTCAGGCAGTTTGCAAGGCTTCTTTGAACAAATACATTCTCCTTTCAGATCACCTGAAATTTTATAGCTTGCAATGCCAGTTGCTGGTATTTTGGATGCTTCAAGACCTGGGGTCTTCCACATAAACAAAGATTCTTTTACTCAGCACTCCTTTATTTTTCTGTCATTTAATATAGCCTTTTATCGTGAGTCCTCTCCTAAGTGAGTCTGGGGTTAGAGGTAGAGTTCAGAGTCTTCCACAGCGACTCAAGACAAGCTACACCTTCCTCCTTAAGCTGGAAATAAGCTGCATTCATACATCAGCAGATAACTATGTTGTATCTTGTCAGGATCATGAAGCTGGTTAGTCCAAGTCCCAAGACAGCTTCATGATACAACTCCTGAACTTACTACCCTTGGCCAGCCAGGGCCTTGGGTAGTGATACAGTGGGTGTGATTTGTCTTCCCAATGAGATTTATAAGAGATATCTCATAGCATGTTGTTTCCATTGGGAAGATATTTAGTAGAATGATTTGGGTTCTTCAGCTTCATAGTGTAGTCAATAAAGACAGGTATGCTCTCTAGAGCCTGATTCAAATCAGGAGCTTATTTCAGCTGTTCCAGTTTTCTTGGGGGAAAAATATTAAAAAATAAAATAATAAAACAAAAACCCACCATCAACAAAGAACAACAAAGACACCAAAACCACCTCCTCCCCTTTCTTCTACACTGACCAACAAGGAATGAAGATTTTGTAGCACTGTGATGCAATTGCCAATCTGGTGCTCTTCCTAAAACTCTTCTCCCACTCTTTTTTCCTTCTAGTTCATGGAGGTAGAGAACTGAGGAAACTACATCCAGTCAACTGCTATCCATGATCTTCAGGTAATTATACATTACTAGAATTAATGATCCAAACTCAAAACTGATGTGGAGAGCCTCACTTCCTGTCATAACTGCTGCCAGATCTTTTCTTTCTGGTTACAGGACTTGGGTTTTTTTTCTGATAAAAGCCTATTTTTTCACTGATTTGGACATGGGAGCTTGGGTAACATTTCTATGATCTTGAAACAGAAAGGTTTCCTGTGCTTTGAGAAAGCGTGAATGAGTAGTTCCTCATACCCTGAATAATAGCCATGGATGGTATCATCTTTAATATTTATCCAGTGTCTTCATTTGTGGGGTATTTTTCATGTTTTGGGGGGTTGTACGTATCATGGATGGAAAAAAGTCATAGAGATCCCTAAGCTGGAGAAAAACAAGGTAAAGCCAGAACCATATATATGATAACACTGCCGCCAAACATGGTATCAAAGCTAATTAGCTCCACAGAGAAACAAGGTTAATTAGCCCAGAAACAGCATCATGTCATTTTAAATTTTATAGTTTGGGCATCTAAACTAATAACTCCAAATATCAGTGCGAAAAGATACTCAGTATGGATAACACCTTCTGCTGCACTCTGTTAATATGGTACATATGCACAAGGCCATCCCCTTACTTACGAAACCAATGGATAATTTGCACAGTTTATTTCAGACCAGACCCAACAATCTAGATAGCCAGGGTGCCAAATTAAACAGAGTGGGCTGGTATTAATACATGGGTGTTCTGGATTAACTGAAATGTTTTTCGCTGCTGATGATAGCATAAAATGATAATGAAAAGAACCAGTAATCTACACCATAAAATCTTAGACATTAATAACTTTTTCAAACACTAAAAAGAAAAGCACTAAATAATGAACCATGTTTATCCCTTTATGTTTAATATCTAAGTACCTATAGAAGCATAATTTCTGATTCTGGCACCCTTACAATTTGGCAAAGAATGGGAAAACAGTAGATACTAAAAGTAAATTAAAGCTGGTCAGATCAAACCAGAAATATGAACACACTGTAAAGCAGGATGACAGGGATCATTAGTGAAATCTTCATTGTGAGCATCTTTGAATCAAGGTCAGTTTGAGAAAAATTATTGGATGAGAAAATGAAGCATCTGGATAGAATTTTGTGCTTTTACAGAGGCTGGTCTGGAGGAGCAGCCTGTCTCCTTTTGGCTCACAGAGTAGAAAGTGCTGGTAGCTGGTTGGAACAAAGCCTGACGAGTTGAAGCAGACAGTATTTGGGTGTCTAGAGAAGAGAAGCTCCTGTTTTGCAATGAGTTAAGAAGAGAAGAAATTTTCTTTCCTATGCTTGCAAGAAATGTTACTTTCAGTTTCATAAGGCTGTGCACCTGAGCCAGGCAAGGAAAATTTGACTACAGTGTACAAGCTAAAGGTTCAAATTAATGATCCAATTAAAATTACACCATCAACTGAGCAATGGTTACTGATCAGATGCACTCTGTCATCCGCAAGTCACATGTAATGAACTGTATCATAACTCACTGAAATATTTTTAAGCAAAGTTCCTTTACTTAGCACTTTTGAAAAGGCCAAACATCCACATAAAAGACTTCAGTTACCATTCATTAATGTTTCCTACAGGCTTATGTTATGCATATGGGCCATTACAAAAACTTAGTCGACTTGCTAAATTGTGATAATATGAACCTGAAACTAGATCCTTAAGAGAAAATAATTCCTTTACTCTTTAACAGTTTGTTTTATAATGGAAGCCTCTGCATAGAATATTATTCTGTGTTTCACAGCTGGACTGATCAACATAGAGGACTTTTGCCTCTTTCTATAATGTCTGCTTCATAAGGAAAAGTGGCATGTGCTCAGTCATATATCTTTCCTTGAAGCATCATGCTCTGCTTCTCACCTCTATCTGTCTCAAGTATGTTTCTCTTTTGGATGGACCTTGTTAAAAATGAGCTCAAACACTGCAAAAAATAGATGGCTTAACAATTTAGTCCACCGTAATGCTATTTTTCTTTGATGTACATCTCTTTCTGCAAGGGATAGACATAGTGGCAGCCCTAATACAACATTTACCAATAATTCATGTTGGGGGCAAATATAAAAGCATAATAGGTCAAATCTTGCATAGGAGAAAACTAATCCAATGCTACTGATTTTAGTGGAGAAATGCCAGTTCATACCACTTGAGGATCTGTTGCTTTTCAGAGGGCTAATTTTAATGATTAATAAGATACCAGATTGGTATTTGTTGTTGTTTGAAGTGATCAGTGCCTGATATTCCCACATTATTATTTAATTTCAGTATCAACAAGATTATCACTTAATTTGGATGAGTGTGTGTTCATAAAAATGATGCCTCGCAGAGCCTATTTACAATAATCCTATCATCTGGCAGCCAAGAATTGACTGAGCTATCTGTCACCCCCTATGAAACTGGAATTACAGAGGAACTGAAATCTTTCTCTCTCATTTTCTCTGCCTGCCTTCATGGGGACATGCTGCATTATTGTAGCCAGCTTGTTTGTCCTCCACTGGAATTAAAGAGTATCTCAGAAAATGTAATTGACTGCAAGCAATGAACATGGTCAGGGAAGGATGAAAAAAGGTTTGTAGGAAAGGACAGACAACATGTCATCTTCCCTGTCAAGCGCACAGAATATACAGCCAGGTGTTGTTTCAATTTTGCTTTCACTGATTAATGCAGAAAAGCTTATTGAGGCAGCAACACATGGAAAAAGAGCTGATTAGGGTGGTGAGATGCTGGAATGGGTTGCCCAGGGAGGTTGTGAGTGCTCCATCCCTGGCAGTGTTCAAGGCCAGGTTGGATGAAGCCTTGTGTGACATGGTTTAGTGTGAGATGTCCCTGCAGGGGGCTGGAACTAGATGATCTTAAGGTCCTTTCCAACCCTAACTATTATATGATTCTATTCTATGATTCTATGATTTATATGAAGGCTCAGGAGCTGTTGCTGTAGTTTTATCTAATTGGCTTCAGATGCTGAAGGCATATTCTCAGGACTTGCTGAGGATTCCAGCTCCTTGTCCTATTCCTTTTTGCAAGAAATAATAAAAATGTTACCAGTGTGTATATGGGGAAAGAGATGCTAATACTGGTCTTGATTGGTGTCATGGTTTCAGCTGGGATAGAGTTAATTTTCTTTCTAATAGCTGGTACAGTCCTGTGGTTTGGATTTAGGTTGAGAACAATGTTGACAACACACCGATATTTTAGTGGTTGCTAAGTAACACCCTGATCAAGGACTTTTCAGTTTCCCATGCTCTGCCAGTGAGGAGGGGCACAAGAGTCCAGGAGGGAGCAAAGACAGGACAGCTGACCTGAACTAGCCAAAGGTATATTCCACAGTTCTGGTGTCCTTGACATAAAAAAGACATGGAACTGTTGGAACATGTCCAGAGGAGGGCCACAAGGATGATCAAGGGGCTAAAGCACCTTCTGTATGAAGATAGGCTGAGAAAGTTGGGGCTGTTCAGCCTGGAGAAGAGAAGGCTGCATGGAGACCTCATAGAGGCCATCTAGTATATGAAGGAGACTTACAAGGATGCCAGAGAGGGACTCTTCATCAAGGACTATAGCAAGAGGACAAGAGGTAACAGGTTTAAACTTAAACAAGGTAAGTTTAGGTTAGATATAAGGAAAAAATTCTTTACTCTGTGGGTGGTGAGGCACTGGAATGGGTTGCCCAAGGAAGTTGTGAATGCTCCATCCCTGGCAGTGTTCAAGGCCAAGTTGGACAGAGCCTTGGGCAACATGGTCTAGTGTGGGGCATCCCTGCCCATAGGAGGAGGGTTGAAACTAGATTACATTCCAGTCCTTTCCAACCCTAACCATTCTGTGATTCTATATGCCCAGTATATAAACTCAGGGGATTTGGCCAGGAGGGACTGATCACTGCTTGAGACAGGCTGGGTATCAGTCAGCGGGTGGCAAGCAACTGTATTGAGCATCACTTGTGTTTTCTGAATTCTCCTTTCTCCTTATTTTTGTTGTTCCCTATTGTTATATTAAATATTTTTATCATTATTATTTCTATTATTATAATATTTTACTTGATTTAAATTAATAAAATGTTCTTATCTCAACCTGTAGGGCTTACATCTTTCCTATTTTCCTCCCCATCCCATCCAGGGAGGGGGCAGGGAGTGAGCAAGTAGCTGCATGGTACTTAGCTATGGGCTGGGCTTAAACTATGACAACTGGTTTTGGCCCTTGAACTTGAAACTTGATGTAAAAGCCAGACATAAAAGAGACCACAATCATGCTTTTGGGCAGAAAAAAGTGTCTTCTGGTCTTCCAGGCTATTTCACACTGCTTACCTCAATCTCACTGTTTTTTACATCACCTTGCAAGACAGCGCTTTGTGCATTATCATGCTCTGGCCAACCCCAAGGAAAAGTTTGGTGACCAGCATTTAACACTGGCTTCTGCAGCTTTCTCTTCCAAAGCAAAAGCAGGAGCTTTCTTGCCAGTGGATTAAGGTCCGTAGCAAAGTCAGAAACTGTGGAGTGGATGATAGAGCAATGAATGCTGCATAGCAGGTCACATAAGTCTTTCAACAAGAACCTTGTTTCTAGACGTAGTGAATATGAAATATTAAAGCATACTGAGTGCAGAGAGGATTATTCAGGAGGAAATTCCTGTCAACTCCTGTTTTCTCTGCTATGCATCTTGTTTAGTCTCCACATTTCATGGAGACAGACAGGACAGACAAAAACATCCACACAAAATACTGCCTTTAATTACTACTGAACAAATCTGAAGGTCTGCAGTAACATCTATAGAAAAATACAATAGAAATCTAGAAAATAGAAAGATGACTCCACAACAGGAACCTACACAATGTTTTCTATTTCTTCCACTCCAGTATACAGAATCTCTGAATCCTAAGGATAAAGCATCTTCCTGAAACATCTGGTCTTTTTTCTTCTTTTTTAACCAACATGTCTTTCTTGCAATAAGAAGTCTAGAAGATTTAATGATTTTTGCCAGTATGTTTAAAGCTTAAGAACTGTGTTCTCTTCCTTATAGTCAAAGGCTGAGTAAAGGGCAGAGATCTGCAGTAATCACATGAACAAGGAGGAAAGAAAACAATTTATGCTCATATGGATTTTCAACACCTAGCAAAAAGAGGGGAAAACGAGGGCCACATATCAGGAACCACAGAAGATGGCAGGTTGGTTGGAACTAGATGATCCTAAGGTCCTTTCCAACCATAACTATTCTATGATTCTAACTTGGGTGTTTCTAATGGGATTTGGATGTCAGGATATGGCTATAAATGAACTGTATATAAGCTGCTTGCAGCTGACAGCAAATTCTGCATGATTCATTCCCTTCCAGCAACTCTCCCTGTCTGTAGAAATCCAGAGAAACAGCAGTTTTGTCCCACAAAGAGATGCAGATTTCTTTGGATAGCAAAACTACTGTTCTCTGGAAGAGGAATAGCATATAGGATGGTATTCTTAGTAAGCAGAATGGGTGAAACTCAGACTTGACAAAGTTTTCTGACTCACATTCATTGTATTCTTCATCAGTATGTTCATTTTCATCACCCCATAAAAACCTTCAAGAAGAGCAAAAAATGTTAGTAAATAACAACATAACACGAGTACCTACATTTAAAAGGTAAAAATTTACATCAAAATACAAAATTATTTTTCTCTTTTTAGACACACAACCTTACAGGCTATCTCCATTATTAGGTATCACACTTAAACTGAGATATCTGCATTTTTAATGAATATCTCACCTGTATCAGCTGTAGCTGAAACTTTTACTATGGGCAATACAGAGAAACACACTATTTAGGGTGTTTTTCCTTTCAGATACTTGTTTCAGACACTTGTTTCAACATGAGATTAATCGTACCCAGCAAATCATTATTTCTCTGCAACAATTCTGAAACAGTTGAGAGAAGCAATCAAGGTACAGACATCTGCACTGTACTTACATTCAGATAAATTTTATTCCTTCAGACAACTCTTAGTTCTTTTCAGATCATTCTTAATTCTCTAAAATCAGTTGATGTTCTGAGTCATAGTAACATTATTATAATAGTCATTATTATTCTTCAAAATTTAAATGAATTAATAAATACCTAATAGATTTCCATAAGTCTTTATGTAAGGCCACTTTAGGACTTAGTAGTCCCATTCTTTCTGCTGAAGTAAAATAAAAAATGTATATTATTGTCATGGTTGCTTGGAATCACTTCATCTCTTAAGAGAGATGTTTGTTACTATTATGTAGCCCTTATATCAAAGGGACCTTTTGTAACTTCTCCCTTCCTCCTCCCAGCCTCCCCCCCCCCATATTACTTAGGGTTGTGGGGAGTTTATAGTGCTGATTTACCCTTGTGTAACTGGAAGTGGAATTAGGTGCACAGCAGGTGAGCCATCTAAGGCATGAGATGGTAAATTGAATTGGAAGAACACAGTAATACTTTAACCTCTTATGTCTTCTATGGTTGGAAAGAAGTCAACATGAACTAGATGCTATGAAGACTGCTGAGAATGGTGGATCCACACTGAAAGCACATGGACTTCTTGCACTGATTGTGAACTTCCCATAAAAGCACGGCTTTTTTTGTACAAATAACAGGCCTTCATGCTTGGCACCTGAATGATTGTTTGTTTCCAGTACAGAAACTGTGGGTTTATGGCCTGAGAATGATAATAAGAATGTGTTTATTGCTAGGGTCACAGCTGGAGATGATTATTACTTTTTTTTTTTTTTGTCTAAAGGAAATGCTACAGACAGAGAAACAGGCTTTCAGGCTGATTTAAGGGAGTATTCCTGGGAAAAAAGTCTTCTTTCCCCCAGCTCCAGTTTCTTTTCTCAGATCCTGGCTTACTTTAACACCAGAAGGCTGGAGATTTGTAATGGTTTTGTTCTGACAGGAAATCATGCAAAATTCACATTGTTTGCTTTATTGAGGTAACTTGGGAGAAATCAGTGTTAGGGATTCCTGGGATTACAGATTCTCATTTCTCTGCAAATTTACCCCATTGCCCATGTATAGCAAAGGGCAGTCAGGGAGTCTGTGCTGCATATAGCAGCTTCTCTCTCAATAGGGTGCAAAATCTAGAAAGTGCTGGAAAGGTCTGTTAGCATTGAGCTCCAGTGCTAGCTCATGTAAAACCAGCTTGACATAGTGTAGTGTTGACAAATTCTAAAATCCCAGTCTAAATGTTACTGTAGCAAATGAGTTGAAGGTGCTCTAAAGAAGACATTTCATCTAGAAATACTGTGGCAGCAGGTTCTTTTTTCAAACCAAGTCCAAAGGACAGCATTTGTACCTTTTCAAAGATGTACTTTGCCTTCTAGCCTCTGTAGCTGGCTCAGTTGATGGTAACCTTCGCAAATGGCTAGAATCAGTCAGCCTTTTTATAGACACAAATGCATGTCCAAACATCATATTTTGTAATTAATACTAGCCATTATTCCATTCTCCCACTGACTTTGGTAGCTGACATGTAATCTCATTTCATTTCTGTAACATAATCTTGTTTGTTTTTATAGTACTTCCCCCTGCTAATATTAAAATCCTATTCATTTAGTGGTATGCACTGTCAGATAGATGTGCATCTGTGGATGGATTGTAAACATGGAGGAGCTGGTTTATGAAGAAATGCTTTCAGTGTGCTGAAATTACTTAAAGCTGAAAAACCACCCAGAAAGCTTAGTGTTTGATAAGTTTTTCCTTTTCAAAAATGTAATCACAATATTCATAAAACAAAGGCTGCTGGGGTTCTCCAGAAGCTCATGCTATTTTGTTCAAAGTCTTTGCATGCTGAAATAGTATCTTTAAGAATTTTCTTTGTCTGACTACAAACAATATAGTTTACACTTTATTCTAATTTTGCAGGATGGACTTTAAGAATCAGGAAGTCTCATGTTTCAGACTGAATCAGCTGGTGAACATTCAAATTGTAAATATAGACTAGTGCCTGACCAGTTATAGAGATATGCATTGTTGACAACTTCAGCTGAGATTCTCCTGAGTAACAGAAGAGAGAAATTAGATTTTTTTGGAAGCAGCTTATCTTACCAGAGAACTAGATATTACAAATACATCAGAGGAACGAAGCTTAAAATGGTGTATTTCCTTCAAATTGCAAATGATTCACAGATATTTGCGTTGTAGATGCTGACAGCTGTTGAAATCAATTGCACCCGGAAAACAGCACATGGATGGTAAAGGTGGATTTTGACACCCAGTAGGACTTTAAATGGCTTCAATCTGAACTTCATCAACACTGAAACAGAAGCAGTTGTGCCTTACCATTGATCACATTGGGACATGTAGCCTGCAAGCCTTAGAAGTTATTCGAGAGCTGAAGGATGCAGTAAGTATCCTTGAAAAAACACAATTATAACCTTAATTTCCTACATCAGTGAGCTGGTTTTTAGAATAATGGGTCCTAGGTACTTATATGCGAAGTTCCTATCTACATACCTACAAGAACTAGACAATAGACAAGCACCAACATATCATGGTATGCAATCATAACCCGGTATTTATGTACCATATAGATATTCCAACTTAGACGGGAAACACATGATTTTAAGTACTATATAAATGCAATGGAAGACAGCTCTTGTTTTTTTCACTAGAATATTTGAAATGAGATGACAAGGAAGTCAGAGGTGGAGAAATCAGCCTTATGTTATGAAGCAGGTTAGGGGCAAAACCAGCACAGACATCAGATTGCTGAAGCTTTTCTCTTCCATGAGATCATATTGCCTTCCTGCTCTCTGTAAAAAAAACCTAGCTATGGATAATAAACTCCATTACTCTAATTAAAAACAGAGCCTGTTCCCATTGCCTGGCCCTTGAAAAAATGCCCTGACTTTACTCCCACAAGGTTGTTTAAATGTACTAAAATAGTGTCGTATATATGCTATTAAGCTCCTGATTAACCAAGACACAGGTGCAGAGACAGAGATGCACACGAAGTTTAGGGATGTTGCATTGTGTCTAAGCCGAACCATAGGGTCGGGTCATGGTGCATCTCCTCTTTACAGTGAAAAAAGCTTTAAATATGGTTTCATACACAGATTATCTCAGGTCCTGAAACATGCTGGTCATTTGAAAGGCAACAGAATAAGGACAGTTCAGCCTTGGGACTGTATGCGATGTAATCACAGGTATAGAGGTGATGGGATCATTATTCCATATACAAAGTCTTCTTGCCTTCTCAAGGCTAAGCAACAGATAACTAACAATTGTTTCTGTCATCCTGTCATCAAAGACTAGCTAAAATGGTTTGTAATTCCTCACTTTCCTTCCTTATAAGCACGCTCTCCCTCTGTATTAATATAATCAAGAAAGAAACCAAATCCAAAACCAAAACCACCCTCTACTGATTAAGTGCATACATGAGAGGTGCAGCCTGTACTGACAGACTTGCAGTGAGCATTTTAGCTTAGATGGAATTCTTAAAAATAAAATAACCAATAAAGGCTTTTTCCCTGAACTAAAAGCACCGTAGCTGTTTTCTGTAGTACTGTACTGAACAGTAAGCATAAATGCAGCTGTTAAATCAGTGACATATCAGCCTGACAGGCCTAAGTATAGCTAGTTTAGCTTGTCTTGCAGTTAATGTCAAGTAAAAGTAGGTGACAGTAATTGGTGTTGTTGGGAAATGAGTTCTGGGAAAAAAGCAGTTCTGTGAATGCAGAGAAATGCAGCATCACATGGATTGAGAGCTTACTGTGTCAAGGAGATATTCCAAATTCAGAACTAGGGAGTAAAATTATGCAGCTAATGAAATATACATCTGTGGAATCCCTTTAAAATATTCAGCTAGAGACATCCCTAGCTCATGTCTGGGAAGGCAAATAACTGTGCCTGGTAGTAAGCCCTTTTATCTATGGGTAGCATTATATATTTTTGGTTATGTGGTTTTATCTAGAATTAAGACTTAGTAAAATGAGACCAACATTAAAAATGGTCCAGATAAATAACTCTGCTGAAGTTAATGACATAATCTGAAAGTTGAGTCATACTCATAGTACATACTGTATATAGTATATCAAGACAGGCTGAGAAAGTTTGGGCTCTTTATCCTGAAGAAGAGAAGGCTGCGTGGAGACCTTGTAGCAGCCTTCCAATATCTGAAGGGGGCCTATAGGGATGCTGGAGAGGGACTCTTCATTAGGGACTGTAGTGACAGGACAAGGGGTATTGGGTTCAAACTTAAACAGGAGAGGTTTAGATTGGATCTAAGGAGGAAATTCTTTCCTGTAAGGGTGGTGAGGCACTGGAATGGATTGCCCAGGGAGACTGTGAGTGCTCCATCCCTGGCAGTGTTCAAGGCCAGGTTAGAAAAAGCCTTGTGTGGCATAGTTTAGTGTGAGGTGTCCCCACTTATGGCAGGGAGGTTGGAACTATATGATCTTAAGGTCCTTTCCAACCCTAACTCTTCTATGATTCTATGAATGCTACATACTGTAGAAAACTGAACTGAGTCTTCAATACCCAGCTCATGTGTGCCCCACCTACATACAGATATTCTAGTGGGTGATTCTTCTGTATGTGTGCAACTACAAAGTGCTTTTCTGAGATGCCCTAGAACACTTTGTCATGTTTGCCAGACCATATTGCTGTCTGTGACACTGCAAGGAATATCAACAAGCAGTAGATGTCAATAATGAAGAGGCACAAGAAAAATTAAGTGTCACAGATCTTGATCTGGGCATCCCAGAGTGCTAGCTGGGAAATGGGACTGTGGGGGAGTGCATGTCATAAGAAGTGAAGAGCTGATTTGCTTTTTCAGAATAATTGAGGGCTGTAATTTAAAATTATTTGGGGGGTGGGAGGATTGGGGTTTGCAGGGGGTGGAGAGGATGTGTGGCCTGCCCTTGTCCTCCGAGAAATGAAAGACCCATACAGTATTAAGGCATAATAGGTGAGCTGTAACCATTTTATGGTTCTGGTCTATTTTGCTTGCCTCTTTTAGGGCTGAAGACAATGTAATATAGCAGTGGTTGTAAAGTTTGTCAACATTTTAAAGGCATAAAAAACCTAGGAATAGGACCATTTGCTGCAAACAGTGCTTATAAAGCCCACAGTAGGTAACAGAATTTTAGCTTTATTTTGAGAATACAAGAGAAATCTAAAGTTAATGGGTTTGGTAGGTGGAGATTTGTGGCTTGTGGGATTGTAACCTGCATTACATGGGACATACCATGAAACAGGGGAATAGCTCAAGAGAAGTAGCTGTGTTCGGGTGTCTCACAATGAGACCCTCAAATTTGTGCTACAGCTCACAATTGGGTGAGAGGTAGTCAGGAGCATGAAAAGCACAAATCTGAGTGTTGTAGTTTAAACCCAGCCAGGCAGCACGTTCACTCACTCAACCCCCCCGCCTTCTTGCCCTCCCCTCCTTCCTCCCCGCTCCCGGAGGGGTGGGGGGGAAGAGCACCGAAGGGATACGACTCCCACGGGTTCACATAACAACAATCCAGTAACTAAGGTATAACACAAATCACTATTGCTATCACCAATAATAATAACGACAAGGAAAACAAGGGAAGAGGGTACGATACCACCCACCGAAAATGAGCCCGACCGGGAAGTTCCCTCTCCTTCCGGATCACTCCCAGTTACCTCCTGGGCATGACGTGCTATGGTATGGAATACCTCTTTGGTCAGTTTGGGTTCTGTCCCTCCTTCCTCCCAGCCCCCCCTCCTCCCCAGCAGAGCATGAGGCTCACAAAGTCCTCGGTCAGGGCAAACATCGCTCAGCAACAACCAAAACCATCGGCCTTATCAGCCTTGTTCCCAGGTTAAGTCAAAACACCAGCTACTAAAGAGAAGAAAAACTGACTGCAATTACTGAACCCAGGACACTGAGGAAGAAATCATGAGACTGCTATAAATGCATTAGATGTTAGAGAGGCTAGGAGGTCCTCTGTTAGAGTTAGCTATATTTAAAATAATTCTGTATTTGTAGAGATTTTAAGGTCATTATTTCATAACAAATTCTTAGACAAGAAGGTTAAATAGAAATGAACTGATAATTAGTGGGAGAAGGAATCACTGATATGTTCTGAAGTATATTCAGATGAATACATAAAGCAGAAGGCCTAGGTTAAAAGGATACTTTTTGGAAAATGTTTCCGTTGTTTTTTTTTTTTTGAGAAGATAGCATTCAAATTTGTTGGTTAAATTTCCTGTCAGGCCAATCAGGTATATAACAAAGGCAGATTAATTTGTAAACACTTTTTTTCTTTTCTTTCTAAAAATAATTTCCCTTCTTAGTCATAAAGACTGCTACTTCTTGGTTACTGCCAAAATAAATCTGTGGCTCTATTCAATAATTTTAGTGTGACTGCTGGAATTTCAAGGCAGAAGCATTAACATATGTTAAATGAGACTTCCATAATTTTATACTAATCATATATAGAATACATTTGATAGAACTGAATGAAATTACATACTACTAAAGCTTTATTAATACACTCCTTTAATGGAAAATATCACTTCTATCCAATGTACTGATGATGAAGGCAGAATTTAAAACAGTACGTAGCAAGCATGTGCAGATGGATACAGATGGTGTATGAAGCAATTCTAAGTGAATCAATCAAAAGCTTCAAATGTATTTCATACACAAGAAAATATATATTGCCAAGAATGTCTTGCTTTCTATTACCACAATTATGCACAAAAGTGACAGATTCCTAGTAAGGCTCCTGGTATGCAAAGACTGAGTCAGGCAGCACTGTATCTTGTAAGATTGCTATGAGGTTCTCCATCTGGACCAAGCAGAGGAAAAAGTCAAACAAGAAAAAATTCTGACATGTCCTTGCTTTCTCAAGTGCTTCCCTTATATCTTGAAGCAGAACAGAAAAACAAAAGGTGAACTATCTACATGCAAAATAAAGAAGAAGTAACAGTAAAGCTACACTTATAAATGCACGGAAAGGATTAAAATTAATAGTGAAGGTCAAAAATCTGTATTGATCCATAAATTCCACATATTTTTAGACAAGGAAGTCATCATAGTTAGTAGTATAGGTATATAAAAACAGTACTACTGATAATTTTTCTGTCCTCTACCTCATATATCTGGATGACAGGGACATTCTGATATAGAGCTCCATGCAGAATCCACTTATTATTAGGGCTCTGCTAGAGTTACGCTGAAGAATTCCTAAGTGGGATGATGGTATAAACTGTGCATCCACATGAGAATGCAAACAAGAGCAATGAACATACTGTTCTCACAGATACAACTATTCAGCATTTGATCTGCTGCTTGCGTTTGGGAATGAGGACACAGTGGCCAGCTCAGCTTTACTACACAAATGAATTATGCTCTTTCCAGGAAGATACACAATGGGTCTTAGTAACTCAGGAAGGGCTGCTGCTTATAACACCTCCAGCAGTACACCTGAGGTGGATGTCCCAACTTAAGGAGAATCTTCATTAGAGCAGACTAGTCTCTGAGGAGAAGAGAAGCCTGTATCTTAGAAGCACAAGCTTGACCTCTGTTTAATGCTGCTGTTTACTCACAAGAAACTTAGCTCAGGAACTGCAAAGACAGAAATCCTCAGTGTCAGAGCAAGAAGATTAAAGTAGAAGAATGGACCTAAAAAGCTGGCTGTGGAAGTAAAACATAACATCTGAAAAGGAAGCAGATGTATTTAGATGTTGAGGCAAAGACAAGAAAAATATGTTAGAGTTGAAAGAGATAGAGGGTACAATTAGATTGAGAAATACAGTGTACTGAAAGCCAACCCTAAAATAATAAATTTCAGAAGCAAATACAATATCGCCATACCAGCATTACAGCTGAATTGTGGAGTTGTTTCTAGTATGCATTTTCACTTTGCCTGAAATTTATCCACAGTTGTCAAACTCTGAATTCAACTTCTGCTTGTCATCTTGAAAATTGTTTACCCAGTGAGTATACTAGCAGTGTTTAGAAGACCTGTGTAGTTTGCTAATGGCTTATTTAGATCTGGACAACTTTTTATCACCTTTACATTTCCAAAATGAAGCCCATCATTGACTGAGAACCAAGTCTCCCTCTCTTTCTGTTTCCCCAAAGAAATTTATCTCTAAGGTTTTTGTTTTATACCACTAACTTTATGTATTAGCAGGTGGCTTGATTTTTTTTTTTTTTAATTCTGAAACACTGCTTTAGGCTTACAGAACCTCCAGGAGGATGGAGTCTTTGACTCTTGAGAGAATAATAAAGAAGTGACAGGGGAGAGAGAGAAGCGGAAAATAATGAAGCAATATATTGGAAGGAATTGCATTTGTCGAAGGAGAAATATATGTGAAATTCACATAAGAATGCCTGATATGTTGAAAAAAGTATTCAGATTTTAGTAAATACTTCAGCACACAACACAAAGCTCTTTTATGCTGGGACTTGCAAGCTGCAAGTTTCCAAATATGTCTCTGGAACTTTGTTCTAGTTATGCTAGTAATATTTAGATTAGGCAAGATATTGCCACTCAAGGTCATCATCTCCTATAAGCACAACTCTGGACTTCTTGTAGACAGGATTGAATGAAATGACACATCCACAAGAACTATGCAGATTCTGTCTGTATGTGTAGGGAGCTTTCTTTCCTATTAGTTTTTGTGTTGGTTTCCTTGCAATTTATTCTGCTGTCTCACAGCAAGCATTTAATTTTTATTTTTTATGAGCTGTAGGGTAGAACAAGGAAGTTCTCTATTTCTTGCTTTGATCCAATTAATTTCTTGCAATTTTTTTTCACATGTTCCTCTCTGTTATGGATTTTGCTCTTCCCAGTTCAGCATCTGTAGCTAAAAGAAATATCAACTTCTAGACAAAATGTGCTTTATTGTGTGGGGTTTTTACCCTCCAGTAAGTTTTAGGATCATCATTTCTGGAAAACAAATAGATACATTACTGCAAAACTGTACTAGCCTTTCATCTTTAGAAGGCCTATTGAGTACAGTCAGTGAGACTCACTGCTAATTTAACTGACAGGGAGAAAAATGAATGTACAGAAATACATTTTGTGATGTTGAACAGGGAATCAAGGAGATCTGGGCTCAAATGTTAAAATGCCACAGTGTGTCTGCAACACGCAGTGATTTTTGACCTAGAGAGTTCTGAAATCAGCAGCAGTATGAACGTGTCACTCACAGCAGTGTTCAAGTCCAGGTTGGACAGGCCGTTGAGTAACCTGGGCTAGTGGAAGTTGTTCCTGCCCATGGCAGGGTTTTGGAACTAGATGATCCGTAAAGGTTCTTTCCAACCCAAACCATTTTATGATTCTGTGTTAACCTGGCCCACCTATAAAATTGAGATAACCAATCTGATGAACTGTTACACAAATTTGTGTGCACACTCGCCTCCCTCTTGTACTGTTCCAACAGGTTAAAATTCTGTGAGTTGTCCTGGAGTTGTGTGTTTAAATTGTTTCCATACTGAATGTAGATCCTGGCCATCCCATTGATTTATCCATCTTCACTCTGAAATCAGTCTATTCTTGCTCATAAGGAGTTTCTTCTATTCGTCATGTTCATCCTGAGATGTCAGGGGCTCTGCATATTTTATTACTATTGTTGGGTGCTAACAGTCCTTTTTTTAGATATCTATGAGAGATTTATACCACCAATGCTGCATTTATTTGTGAGCACATTCATGTTAGAAATCATCAGATGCTAGTCATTCCTTAACTATTACATTGTACTGGGCTATTCTGATTGCAGTCAATTGTATTGATGTACATTTTCAGAATCAGTGGAAAGTGAACTGGCTTACTAAGAATTACTAATGCCCCCTTCTTCTTGATCTATGTTTTTTGTTTTTTTCTTGGTTGTTTTGTGTTTTGTTTTGGTTTTTGTTGTTGTTTGTTTGTTTTGGGGATTTTGGGGGTTTGTTTGTTTGCCTGGTTTGTAGTTTTTGGAAGATGATAAAAATTTCTTCCTTGCTTTAAAGTGTGAATTGTTCTGGTGAACTGTTTATTCATGACTAACATTAATCCTCTGAAGTCCATTTAATATAGATTTTGATAACCTAAAAACTATAAGGCTTGATGAAGACCAGCATGTATCTTCTCTGAATATGTACCAAATACTGAAACTTGATTTCTCAGTGGAAGAGAATTCAGCTGTGTCAAGTCTAGATATGTTTCCATATAAGTTCTTTTCCAGAAGAATTGTCAGCCACAGCCCGTGGTTTCATCTGTGTAATACAAGGCCTGGTTTGGTGCCGCACAGTATGCTAGAGCCATGCAAGAAAAATAAATTAAGGTATCAGTGAAATTATTGAAACCATAGGCATTCAAGGACTGAAAAGTATTGACATGATATTAAAACTATTAGGGAAAAAAACCTCACAAGAATTAAATAATGGCAACTCAACAACACAGAAAAGCAACTTGCACAAAGGAGCAAAGCAGGCTTGGCCAGCAAAGATGCTCTGTATGTCACATTTAGTGTCCCTCCCACATTAATCTTTCACTTAGTAACATATAGATCCTTACTATCCACAGTGTGTGTCAGCCAATAAATATTTTCTCCGTGCTTTTAATTTCTTGATGCTCTGCTCACACAGTGTATTTTTGCATGGGGGAAAATACCTAAACAAACATGATCTACTGATCTGGGGAGATGATTTCAGTGTCATGCCAACTATTGGTGTCATATATGTTGATTTGAGTTGGAAAAGTCAGAGCAAAGAATAAGGTCTTTTGCTCTTTGCAGTAACTCTACTCATCCTTTGACCAGGTGCCTCTAAACTGGAGATTATACAGCATTTGCTCCATGCTGTTCCATTCTGACATGCTAGGAATCAAACGCTGCACTCCTACCTGCTAGAGTGCTATCAGATGACTTGTGCTGTAGTCCTGCTGCCGTTCACCAGTCTAAGGATATGTCCTTTTAACTTCAAATCAACATTTTAGACATTTGTTTGAAAGTGATTTACACATCTTCTCACAACCCATCATTGACAGTGATTTTGTTGTTGTTGTTTCACTGAATGCATAGCTCATATGGGAATATTTTACAAAACTTTTTAGAACCTCTATCTAGAAACAGCTTGGGCATTGGTAAAAGACACAGCAGCAAGAAAGACAAACAGAAGTGGAAAGTCTAGGAGAACTGAAGTTCGAAAAGCTTGATACCTTTTCCCAAACTGGAGAAGATCTGTCCCATTTTTTCTAAAACTGTAGCAAAACTAACCCCTTTGATATTCCACTTCACGTATCAGTCTTGTGCATCCTTCCAAGAATGATGGAATCAGTCAGATGATTTACTCTTACATGGAAGTTCCTTTATGTGAAAAGTTTGATCAATACTTCATAATCTTCAATAGTATGCATAAACCCTGCAAATCTGTGCCCTTCTTGAAAAAGACAAAGTTCATTTTGCAGAACAGCCCACATTCTTCAGGCATATGATGAGTCACATGTGTAGTTCAAAGAATGATATTTTGCTTTCGGCTTTTGATCAAAAACCTGCTGCTGCTTCTTAGAGCACACCTGATAAAATCCATTATACATTTTTTCTGCTTCACTAGTGATAGCAAGCCTCTGACAATTGACAATAGCATGGCCCTCTGTCACTTTGAAAACCTGTATTTTTGGCTAAAAGAACAGAATCAACCTCTTCTACCCTGGTAAAGAAGAAAAAAACCGCACAACTCTTCCCACTCATGAAACACAAAGCGTAGGAATATCACATAGGCCATCATGCTTCTCCTCAAGAGACCTCAAAGCACAGTGCACACTTTCTATCGTTCACATTATTACAGCCAGGAGACTGAAGTTCATGGAGGTGAAGTAACAGATGAGCATCAAAAAACAACCACAGAAAAAGCCTGTGTCTCTAACATCAGTCTATTGTACCAGCAACAAAGATGCACAGCATTATAAGTAACAAATTTATCTAAGTGATTAAATCTTCTTTTGTTTTCAGTAGAATGAAGCTTTTCATCAGGTTTCTAGCTAGCCTTCAACTTTCATTATTAGAACTAGGAACTGGGACTGAATCAGGGAGAAAACTTCAAACACTCTCAAAATGTTTCAAACTTTGGGAACTTTTATTCCTGTCCATCACAGTAAACAAAGATGGACATAAAAATAAACAAATGTTTAAATATCAGTCTTGGAGCATTCTGAGATTTCCACTGAAATGCTCACATTTGATTGGGTGCATCTGACTAAATGCCAGATCTTATTCTAAGATAAACATTCTGTGAAGAACTGTAAAGATATGGTTATAAAATAAACCAAGTATGAAGAATAATTCAGGTCACCCCAAAATGCACATCTAAAATAGATTAGATCATCAAATCCCAAAATCATTGACTATAAAAAGAGGTTAACATGACCAGTTCAGCTGCGGATATCCATTGTCCAAAGCCAGATGAAAAGCATCCCCTCACTTATAAATTCACATACAATATCAAGGTGGCAAAGGACCAGGGAACCAGCAAAGACAGTCCAACTAAAGCTTACCTGAATCATGCTAATGATTGCACATGAAACAATAAGAAAACAATATGCTGGAGTATATTACCTTTACATGGATGAACAGAAGAGCTTCAATGGTAATGGGTATTCAGTTTTAATGGTTCAAATTAAAAAATGTACTGCCTGAATTGAAGAAATTTCATAAAGAGCCATGAGGTAAGAGAAGGCACAGGAAATCTGTCATATAAAGAGTTTAAAAAGACTAGGATTGCTCACCTTTACAAGGTGAAAGAATAAAATAATAAAGCCATATTCACTGTCTCTCTGTCTTTGCTTTGTCATACATATGCAGGGTGCATACCCATGCCTGGGCATCTTTAAGTGGCCAGATGTGAGATAGTCACCATGGGCTCCATTTAGACTTGATGAATAAACACAGAAAACTCTGCCGTCACTCATTCAACTCCTTAAAAGTATTCAGAAGAAGGCAAACAAACTGTACTTTGGTAATGCCTTTCTCTTCATTGGTAAGAAATGCTACGTAAATAAAACTTGGGTATCTGACTGTCAAGTGTTTAAAACAAAGATAAAATCCTTTCTCTTTCAATAATAGTAATAATTAAAACAAAAAGATAAAATAAAAACTGTTACATGGATGTGCTTCTCCTCTGCTGTGCAAGATACCAGGAAAAACATGATCGCTAGAAGGTTAAAAAATAAAATTTGTATATAAAACAAATTATAAAATTATACAGAAGGGTTATAAAGCCTCAGATTTGGAAAGATTAAGCTAACCTTTAACTTTTATTGCTTAAAAAAGATAGTCTGAGTTACAAACTCTAACATCTGCCTTATTCGACAGACAAAGATCATATTCAGAAAAAAGAAAAGTAATTATATCTGTGATCCATTATCTATATTTTATGCTGATGGAGAAGATGGAAGTTCTCGTTTCTGTCTAACACAGTATTTCCTCTTGTAGCTGGAAATTATACAGTCTTACTGATCAAATGCTATTTGGCATGGCTGGGGTAGGGGAACTAGATGGTCTTAAGGTCCTTTCCAAACCATTCTGTGATTCTACTTCCATAAGCGTCACTACAGCTCAGAAAGATTTAATGACTGCACCCTGCTTAGCAATGTTGTCTGCATTTGATTTACAAAGCATATTACTTTTAAAGCCAAAGAACCTTCATTGATTTCTTCATCAGATACACAAGTCTAACTATCACCTTACATGACTGGGTGACTGAGTAAAATGCAGAGTTATGATAAAGTAAAATCTGGATTGCGACAGACTTATGTGGGTGAGCAGAATTTAATGGTGAAAGAAAAGTTCTCAGGCTGTGCTGATACTTTGGAAAAGAAACCTATAGGAACACTGAACAAAGTGAGACCCACAGAATAGTTTGGAAAGTGAATTACCATCAGCTTCAAAAAAACCTTCAAAATGGCATGCTAAGGATGGTCTGATCCCTAATATGCCAAAAAAATCTCAAGAAGAATATAATTTTTGTAGCCTATGGATACAATGTAATTTGATTTAAGAGCAAATCCATTACTGTGGCAATGTAACTATGGATTGCTCACTTCATGTTTGGAAGAGCAAAAAAGGCAATTACTGTATGGTTTAAAGTAATATCTAAGAGTGTAGACCTTAAACTAGCTGAAAAGCAAGTGTTTAGAAAATACTTTGAGATTTTGTGTAATTTCCAAGTGGTAGAACACTGTGTGCTCCAGTTACAGTGAAATTCAAAGCAGAACATTTAAATGCAGTCTTTACAAGCTTTCTTCCAGCAGGTACATGTTTAATGGTCTGCTTTATTAAAAGCTGAATTCCAGGAATTTTAAATAGTCAATGATGATTTGAAATTTGAGGTTAGGTGTACTGAGAAAGTTCAGCTGTTCTCATGGTGGTGTCTCTTGTTCTATGGCTTTCAGTATCAACATGGCTTGTGTGGGAGCAGGTTAGGCTGCTGAGTCTTATACGTGAATCTTGACACTATATACAGTGCCTACCACAGCTGCATATGGAGCACCTTTGTTGTGCAACCACTTGTTAAACCAAAGATTTCACCCTAGTACACATGAAATCCAGCACATTTCAGGTAGGGCTAATGTTCTTCTATTTAACACTTATGAATAACTTCAGGTCTCCAGATCTCTTCAGGTATTGATGCTGATCACTGGAATATCAGATTGAGGTGAGCAGAGCAGATTAAATCCTATCGCTGTGTAAACATTAAGATCTTGGATGCTAAAATACACAAGTTGATCCAGTGCTCCAAAGCATCTGGCAGACGTTCTGCAATAGATGAATAAAAATTTACTCCAGCCCACACAGTCCTGCCATCTCTCTATTTATTTATTTAAAGGTAGAATTTATTCACATACTTGTACTGGGGATATGTGAGTTTAGCTCTAGAAATTGCTACACTGAGATGTAAATAAGTAATATTATAAACTTATTAGTTATTAGAACTAAAACAAAAAAGGCGTTTGGATCTTCATCCAGACATGTTTCTCCAGGAAAACGCATGGTGTGTTCATATCATATATTCATTCATATATATATATATCACATATTCATATATATATCATATATTCATATAAAAGTCAACATTTTTTTCTCTTTAGTATCTCACAGAAAGTCCTTCACTGAAGACTTTAAACATTTTTACTGAGCATCAAAGCTGAAATTGATATAATAAATTAGGAAAGTATGAGTAGCCTTTTAAGGTTAATAATATCCCAATTCATCATTCCTTGTTATTTTATTTTTAGTAAAATCACTATGTCAGTTCACTTACCCAAGGCTGTAAGACAGATGCCAGAAGGAGTAAAACTGGCCGTGAGATGTACCACCTGCAGGAATTCCACAAATTGCCACCCATGCTTCACAGTGTATAGATGTCCAGTTCTGGATATTTATCTGGATGCTGAGTACTACATCCAGTTCAGGGGCCCCCATACAAAAGGGCCATGAGAATTATCAGAGAGCTGGAACACCTCACTATGAAGAAAGGCTGAGAGAGTTGGTGCTGTTCATCCTGGAGAAGAGAAGGCTCTGCTGAGAATTTATTGCAGCTTTTCAGTATGTTGAGGGGACTTATAGGAAAGAAAAAGACTTTTACCAAGGCCTGTAGTAACAGGAGAAGGGGAAACAGTTTTAAATGTAAAGAAGGTAGGTTTACATTTGATATAATTAAGAAATTCCTCATCATGAGGGTGGTGAAGCCCTGGCACAGGTTACTCAGAGAAGTGATAAAGACCAAGTTGGATGAGGCTTTGAGCAACACAATCTCATGGAATGTGTCCCTGCCTGTGGCAGGGATGTTGGACTAAATAATTTTTAAAGGTCCCCTCCAACCCAAACCATTCTATTATTTTATGAAGCCATCTTTACTTACTCAGTGCAAGCAGAAACTGGCATGAAATTTCTAATATAAAATCTCTGTAAAGAGCGATGAAACTTTTTCATCTCCAAATTGAAGTGAATTTTAAAAAGTTGAGTAAACGCATCCTTCCAGCTTTTTTTTTTTTTTTTTTTTTTTTTTTTTTTTTTTTTTTTTTTTTTTTTTTTTTTTTTTTTTTTTTTTTTTTTTTTTTTTT
>NDXB01016247.1:139466-150554 GCA_002631895.1 Agapornis roseicollis
TTCTTTTGATCCCCATCCCTCTGGAAGCAGGGGAGGGCAAGAAAGGGGGGTTGAGTGAGTGAACAAGCTGCGTGGTTGGTTGGGTTTAAACCACGAAATGAGGCCCTGATTGGGGTGAGTTTTGCCCTCTTTCTGGCAAGATAATACAAGCCAAAAATAAAATTCAAGAAGCAAAATCTTCTAAGTCTTTCTAAGTGATGAATAAATGGCTGGACATGGAATCATGGAGTCAAATAGGGGTGATTTCAAAAGGAATGAGGAAGTATTTTGGGAAACTCCCATTTCTTTTTTCTACCTGAAATTCAGCAAACAATGTCAGAAATTATTTAAAGCAATGGGACTGTAAGCATCTCTTGATGTAAGTGTTCTAGGCCAGCTATTTACGTGGTGTAAATAAGTATATGTCCAGCTTATTTACTGTATTGTGGTAACTATATGTTAAGTGCAAACACACATTAACATTTTTATAATCTTCCCTGTTGAACCATAGCATCAGCTGTAATATGCAGCTGAACAATAGCAGCTGAACTGATAAGGTTAGGCTCTTATATGTAACAATCTTTATTTCATTTGAGAGGAAAATTGAAATTCAATCCTTAACAAAACTATGTGAAGATTCAGAAAGAGCAAGGAATAGAAAAAAAGATTGGAAGGTAAAAGCAGAATGCCCCAAACAAAGAGAAAATGTAGGTGCCCTCACTTCAACTATGTTTTGCCTGTAGAACCTGCCTGACCCCAGCTGCTAAACTGAGCTGAATAAATAGACACAACCTGAAAAAGAAGGACCTCCTTGAATTCAGGAGCAATTACTTGGCTCAGCTGAAAACATCAATAGCATGTGTTAGAATGGAATTCCAGAGCCACGGATGCTAGAAAATAGGTACACTTTGGCTGTGAGATAAATTGAAGATCTTTTGGGAGATTTCTGCTGTTTTATGTCTGGGGCTTTTGTCAACTTTTCATTAAGAAGGCTCCACCTGAATGAAAGGAGCAATTTAAATTATTTGTCAAAGTTGACATCAGCAAAAGCAAGTACTCTGATGACATTTTTGCTAATCATTGCCTGAGCTCCACCTTATACTATATGTAACTGGGCTGTTTAAAAAGATTATTGCTGAAATTGAAAGCTTCCTTCTGAGGCAGTATTTACCCAGGAGAACTAAAACGTGCAGAGATTCCTAATTACATTGATCAATATGAAGTGAAAATCTGGAGCTGAAATGCAAGGCTGAGGAGAATTAAGGATGCTGGCAAGGGACTCTTCATTAGGGACTGTAGTGATAGGACAAGGGGTAATGGGTTCAAGCTTAAACAAGGGAAGTTTAGATTGGATATAAGGAAGAAGTTCCTTACTGTAAGGGTGGTGAGTCACTGGAATGGGTTGCCCAGGGAAGTTGTGAATGCTCCATCCCTGGCAGTGTTCAAGGCCAGGTTGGACAGAGCCTTGGGTGACATGGTTTAGTGTAAGGTGTCTCTGCTTATGGCAGGGGGATTGAAACTAGATGATCTTAAGGTCCTTTCCAACCCTAATTATTCTATGATTCTATGATTAACTCCCAATGTAGCTGAAAGACCTTGAGGTAAGACCTTTTTTCCCTCTATGGACAGTATCACTATGAGTTTCCTGTAAACAGCTGTCTCAGGAAACTGTCTATTCAGTTTCTAGGTGAACCCATGGCTTTTGACCATGTAAGTGCCATGTAAAATTGATATAGTTATTACTAGCTAATTAATAATCATAATAATCTTTGATGGACAATTTGAATTCTTCCAATGCTGAGTAACCATGTCCTACCTCCCTATGCATTCAATGATGCCTTGAATGATCCAGGCAGAAGATATTTGATCTACTCAGCTGTGATGGACACAGATGTTGTCACAAATGTTCTGACCTCCCTGGCTCTTAGCTGGAAGTCAGAATATAGCAATATTGTATATGTATGTGTCTGTGAAATGGGAATGCTGCAAAGCTGCATGAAGTGTGTAGGTCTCAAAGGACCTCAGCAACGGCACACGTTTCACCAGGTAACTTCACCAGCAGTAATATTCACTTGCTAAAGTTATGAAAACAAGGTGTCTTGCTGGGCAGGAATTCTGCATAATTTTTAGCTCAAGACTGTGTTCTGACTGGAAAGAAAAGTTTCACAACTTCATTCCCATTTTATTTCATTTCTGTGCTTCTCCATATAATAATAATTTGAGAAAGAGGTTCTAAATCCCCTTCAGTGACCCTCTTCTCCATAAACACATATCTGTAAAAGTCTGTTAGACTGGTTTTGTTGGCATGTGCCAGATATGTTTTGGGCAACACCATCTGAAATTTCCAAGTACCCAACACTCCTTTTTTCCCAAAAAATATATATTACAATAAAGAAAAAGAATGTTCTTATACTTAATAGCCAATTCAGGGTTGAATAGGTCAGGAATATCAAGTGGTAATTTGGCAGCAGCCTGTAACACATGGCCTCAACACCTCCTAGGTTGAAGAATATCCCATTGCTTTTTCTACTAGAAGATATATTTTTCTTGCTTTCTCAAGACTGATATTCTTTCCTATCTTCCTTTTTGGGGAGAAAAAGAGCAGCTGTGATTATTGATGAGCACTAAGAAATGGGATTTTACATCTACTGAGGTGGCAGTGATTTGTCTTGAAAAAATAAGAGCTCTTTAGATTAAATGCTTTAATGCATTTTCTACCATGGTATAAAAAGTGAGTCCAAGAGAAATAAATAGAAAGAGTATACAGCCTCTTAGTAGCATGTGAAAGCTCTGACTTAACAATTGCATTTAAGATGCCTCTCTTTTTGCTTTTTGTAGACTAATAATTGAGTTGCCAATTTTAAACTTTACTATAGATTTAGGCTGTTAAATAAAATGTTCCATTCCTTTTTCCCATTTTGTTAGTTTCCCTTCTCTTTCCGTTTGAAAGATGTATTGAATAAACATTTTATTTCAAGTAAACAAGTGCCTATATTGCCTAGATATCATTTCTTTACTGGTACTGCTGATGTTATACTATACATTTCTGTTTATCTCAGACTGGGCTTAAATGAAAATGCCATGCTAAAACACTGTGAAATAAGCTCTCAATATTCTATTTTGGGTTGAAAGTAGAAGCTGAATGTGTGTGGATAGATTAAGACAAAAAAATTTGCTTTCAGAAAAGTGGCTGATCTGAGTCTCCAAAATGATGAAGAAATGCAAAGGATTTTTTCAATTACAGCACTGTCTAAAAGTTGCATCCAGGCTGGAGAGCTTCGCAGAAAATGTTATGACCTAGGCATACACTGTGAGACAGCACATCCCCCCCCAAAATCACACTGGATTTTTACTGGGAAGTGCAAGATGTGTGCTATTTACCTTGATTTAGGAAAGTAAATTTGAGAGAGTATCTAAGCCCTAAGTCAACAGTGTTTTAGTGGATAAGTAAGAACCAAAAAGAGCAGTTTCTTACTTATAATATCTAAGCATTTTAGGGCAGTGACTTCATAAAAAAAATATTCAACTCTGATTTGGAGAAGTTGAGATATAAACCCACATGAATGAAATATTTTGAGTCCACCTTGCCCTAGTCTAAAATGTGCTTTAAACCTGTGAAACAGTTCTTAACCTTTCAGCTGGTGCACCAAAGTGTTGCCTTTGGCTATTGCATCATGGGAGGTTTCACTCTAACCTTCTTGTTCCCTGATTGTCCTTGCTGTCTGACAATCTGCACTTCCATGTCTGGACGTTGTGTATATAAAATGCACAACAACTATTAAGGAAATTTGACTCAGGTGCAAGATGATACCTTCTCTCACACAGAAATACAATTAGGGGCACACTTTGATAAGGAGATAGGGTGGGTTCTGGTGATCAGGCACAGGGCATGGCCAAACAAGTGTACTGACTGGCAGCTTGTTTATATGCAACTGAGTCCTTACAACCATCCACCCTTATTTTCCCATCTTCATTTCTCCGCAATCCAGCTCAGTTCCCTTCTTTTCACAGCTTTTGGTCCTTCCCCTGAACATGACCTAAGTTTTGCACATGTTTGCATAATTAAGTTTGCACAATCCACAAACTCCTTCAAATATTATCCACTAACTTCTCTCTTTCCCATGAGACCCATGATAGTCTTGTTTTTCTGGTTTACCAGTTACTTAGTTCTGGCTGAACTTTTCCAAAATTATGTGTTAGTGGTTCCTTCCATGACTTTTCAATCAGCAAATTAATATTTCTTCTCTGTATAACTCTCAGCTGTCTCTTACTAAAGTTTATGTATCTGTGTGCTTAATTTACTGTTTTCCCTGTCTCCTCCCTTCACCTCCTATGCTGAATAGTCATTAACCAGATCTCTTTTACAAACTAGTTGGTCTTACAACAAATGCAGCAGGGGCGTGATGATAGATAGATGAAACCTTCACAAAATTGGATGTCAAAACACACCAAATCACAGGCTCGTTAAAACCCATTATTAACATAGGGGATCTAAGACAGTGTTAGACCAAAGGTACATTCAAAATGAGTCTTTACATAATCTTACAATGATTTGTGTTGAAAGAGACCTTTAGAGTTTATACAGCCCAACCCCCCTGCAATAAGCATGAACATCTTCAGCTAGATCAGGTTGCTCAGAACCCTGTCCAAACTGACCTGAATGTTTCCAGTGATGTGCGCTTCTTATGTCAGTGTTCTGTACTTCCTAAAAATGATAATTTACTGCATTTTAGAACAGCTCCAAGCATTGATCCTCAGACCCCTCCTAACAAAATATCATTATCAAAGAACCAATAATGTGAGCATGATCAGTTACTGAAAGTTAGTCCTTGCATGTCTTCATAAAAAAATCATAAAATAGAAAAGATGCCATGTTAACATGTTGTCACTTCTGAGAGCTCATAATCACTGATCTATTGCATTATATTTCCATTAACATTTTCAATTATAGGATATCCTTCATGGAAGCACCCTCTCTGATCCTTGCTGTGTCTACCTCTCGTTTCATCTTTGGCTCTGTGCAGTCTCACACATAGTCTCTAACACATTCCTAAAATTCCCTGTATGGACAGTTGTGTCCCTTCTTAAAATATGCTTCTCTAATGAAGCACAGCACAAATGTCTTGCCAAAACAGCCACTCATTTTGTTCTCCATCTGCTGTGTCTTTTTCCCCATTTGGACATAAATACCTAATTTTAGATAGATTCTATCAAACTTAGGCATTCAGCTGAAGCCTAAGTTAGAATGCTCATCATCAAATTGTCCTTTTGTTATAGACAAAGGGGGGAAAAACATGCCTATCTCTTTCTTTCCTCTGGTTTCCTTTACACTGTCTTCAGAGGGGACCTGCAGTTCTTGCCTTGATGATTCTTTAGGAGAGATGAGATGAATACAAGCTCAAGTGTTTCAGTTTTCAATTTGTTTTTCTTAGTGTGCTTATCTTTATACTTAACAGTAAGTGGGAAAGTATTTGTACTAATATATAAATAATACTGAAATGTATAGCTCTTCTGTTAAAAAAAAGATGATTGCTGTCAGACTTTGGATTTCAGAGAGATGTGTATTGTAAACTTGGCTACACACTGTACATGTGATAAACTGCATATTGAATAGAAAATATGTGAATAACTCAACTTGCATCATAGCTTAATATAATGAAAAATTACAGGAAGTTTTTTTCCCTTGGTCAGTTTTCAGCTTATCCTACATTTTTGTGCAAACCAACAGAATTGTTTTTTATTCAAAGACCAACCCAGTCTACATTTCTTTTTCTCAAATCACCCATAATTCCATGTTCTTGTTGCTTTCCAAAAAAAGAAAAACACTGTGGGGTGTTTCTGATTCCTACCTACATGAAGCTGTAAAATACAATTTAATTTCCTTCTCAGTTTAAAGAGTCTTTCCTACTCTGGCTAAAATTGTCATCTCAGCAAATAACTGTAGANTTCTTGTTGCAAAAAAAGAAAAACACTGTGGGGTGTTTCTGATTCCTACATGAAGCTGTAAAATACAATTTAATTTCCTTCTCAGTTTAAAGAGTCTTTCCTACTCTGGCTAAAATTGTCATCTCAGCAAATAACTGTAGATAAGACTTTCTCTTGGATAAATCATAGCATTAATCAGAAGCTGTACATCAAGGGACTGGAGCATCTCCCATATGAAGACAGGCTGAGAGAGTTGGGGCTGTTCAGCCTGAGGAAGAGAAGGCTGCGTGGAGACCAAATAGCAGCCTTCCAGTATCTGAAGGGGGCCTATAGGGATGCTGAAGAGGGACTGTTCATTAGGGACTGTAGTGACAGGACAAGGGGTAACAGGTTCAAACTTAAACAGGGGAGGTTTAGATTGGATATAAGGAAAAAATTCTTTCCTGTGAGGGTGGTGAGATGCTGGAATGGGTTGCCCAGGGAGGTTGTAAATGCTCCATCCCTGGCAGTGTTCAAGGCCAGATTGGATGGAGCCTTGTGTGGCATGGTTTAGTGTGAGGTGTCCCTGCTTATGGCAAGGGGGTTGGAACTAGATGATCTTAAGTTCCTTTCCAACCCTAAATATTCTATGATTATATGATTCTATGTATTAACTGGTATATGACAAAACCAGACCCCTACTCCTACCTCACTTCCCTCTGTCCTAGAAATGAATATTTATAAAGATTTCCCTATGACCATTCTATTACTTTTATCTCACACTTTAGCTTAATTGTAGTACTTCTTTCTGGTAATGCATGGATTAATTTGAGCTTGCAATCAAATGAAATTAAGGTAGAACTACTCAGGTTAACCACTGTAATGTTACTGAAAACCATTCCTTTTGTGGGCTTGTAGGAGGCTTTTCTCCTGGTATTTTATGTTTTTGTTTTGTTGTTGGCTTTTGTTTTTAATCAATGTGCATATGTTTTTTTTACCACATGCTGGAAAAGCCCTCTACTAAAACACCGATCATGTCAAATATGCTCTGCATGTGAACAATGGTGGAGCTTAAAGCAAAATGTTTTAAAGCTGTTGGGAAACTGTCATTTTCCAGATGGCAAATCAAATGAAGGACACAGACAAACAGGCACTGTCTTCAAAGGGATGTATTAATAATGGATTTTACTCACTTGTGATAGAATGGGACGCAGACAAAGCAAAAAGGACAAAGCTGATACTGAGCACACTGTGATGGAGATTTTTAAAGCTCTGTGTTCTTTTTCTAAAAGCCTATCATTCATTCTAGATGTGCAAATATCTTGATTATTTAAAGGATACTGGCATAGAATGGCAAATGAAATTGCTACCAGATTCTGAAGTCATGGATTAAAAAAATTAAATAAATAAAATCTGGGCTTGAATAGGGAGTTGTTATGAGAGGAAATTTATAAATTAAGAATTATTCTCATTCTTCTTCAGCTAAGGTCTGTAAAGCCTTCCTAATGAAACGTTCATTGGAAAAGATTCACCTTGTATCTTCCTGGTTCAAATACCTGGTGTTTCTTCTGGTTGATGGTTTTTTAGTGCAAGACCTCAAAACACTGCATAAAACTAAGGAGCTTATTGCTAGATGTTTGGGAAGCACTAGAGGTTTCCATGGTCAAGAAGTCCCATTGAAGTCACTCTAAGATCCTGGAAAACAAGGTGGCATAATAATGCTTAAGACTTCAAGTGTTGAGTGAAGCAGCCTGCAAATACAGCTGCAACAGGTTATTTGAGTTGTCTTATTGTGCCTACTCTGTCTTTCTCTTGGATATGACCATCCCCTTCACAAAGATATCAGATGGGAATCCATGCTTACATTTCTGTTAACAGTCTATCACATTACATTTTAATGCATAAAATATTAGGTTGGTTTGATGCTTACATGCCAGGCAGTGAGTTACTGGTATTTGTTAGCTTTCTTCTCCATAGGCTGGATAAACCAGTACCTAGATAGAAAAATCAGTCATTGTATAGTGCAGCTTAGGAAGTAGATCTCTGATGTGTGAAAAGTTTCCAGTATACATCCACAGTTCCATAGCAGGAGAGGAAATAGATCCTCTTAGGTGTACTGTAAAGTTTTCTTGTGTTGCATTTTGTAATTGGAAGATATGAAGCCATATATCTCTGCTAGTCTTAATCTGGCTATCTCAACTACCAAGACTAGCAATGTAAAAGTGAACTGAACAGTGTAAGCTCAGTGGGGAACTTGATAATTATTTGGGTTTCTATCTTATGTGCTGCATTTTCCCTACTATTACTAGCCTTCATCACTGTGATCTTCACACATCTCAGTCACACTTCTTGGTAACCTCAGAGACAGAATCTTAACAGCAGGCTTGATTTCTTCTCTTGAAGTAAGAAATTGAGTTTCAGCTTAGTCTGCTGCTGACTTATGATTGAGTTTTGAAGAGTCCTGTTTTGTTATATGTTGGGATTTTTTTCACCTGGTGCAAGCGTAGCCTTATCTTCAGTCAGCTCTGGCTTGAGCTGTGTTCTTTGACACCAGAAATTTTAAGCAAATCCAGGAGGATGCAGTAATAATGATAAGAATAAAAAGAGCGGTGAATTAAAGAAAGAAATATTCTGACTGGTTAAAAGAAAAACATTTTACCCATGAGAACAATCAATCAATAAAAGGGCTGCCCAGAGAGGCTGAGCAATCTCTGGCTGTGCAGTCTCCATCCTTGGAGGTTTTCAAGACTCGGATAAAATCTGAGCAACTTCTTCTCCCCCTGCCATCACTTCCAATTGGAACTATCCTGTGATCCTGTAATAATAATACAAGCAAACTGGCACTGTCAAAAAGTTTCTGAAAAGGTTTGAGAAAGGACACCTGCGTATGATATAATTTCTGTTGGGTTGTTGTGATACAAGCTACCTTCAGACTACAGGTAACCCCTAGCAGATCAGATCCTGATGTCTCCATTCAGCACAAATACAAAATTCTGCTTTGCCTGTTATCTTGTTTGCATGGGAGCAGACTAAAGAAGGACCTTACACACACAGAAACAGAGGGAAAGACTAAGGAAAAGAGAAATGACGGGAGGGAAGGAAATTTCCTTTAAGGCTTTTCAGATGCTAGGTAATGTGCTATTCCTCATAGTTTATGGAGTTGCACTCATGTAACACTATCTTAAATGAGATAAAATTCATGGGACATTGCAAAGTGTACCATGATTATGGTGATTATGTGAAAATTAAATCTCTGATTCAAGTTGGCTCTCTAGATGCCCCATAACATAGAGTGAGAGGTGTGGTTTTAGATTGAAGTTCATATTTTAAAATTCTGTCTTAAACAGGATGGGTAAATCACACCAGTCTTTCTCCAGTGACAAGACAGAGCACTTTATGACTAACTTAGATCTGAGTCCTACATTTCACAAGGCAAAACTGACATTGGATAAATCCATCTTTGGTTATAAATTTGCCTCTGAGGCCTCTGTACAAGATAATTTCATTGAGTATTGTAGTAATAACTTTTTCATTGACTGCAGAAGACTTTGCATCCTGAATTATATTTATCTGTTAGGGCCTTCTTTCTGCTGTAAATTGTCAGTGAGTTAGTAGATATGCAGGGTCAGTCTCCTTGGGATAAGCACATGACCCTCATATGTTTCTGTTCTGGTCATTTTTTTGCCTTCATTTTTCCGTCAAGCAAGCAAAAGCTGTAATTAACCTTAGTTTCATAGAACTGTTTACACTGAAGCTGTAGTCTCATGACTCAAAGTACGAAGGCATTAAACATTTTAATGAAAATATTTGTATTTAACAGTTCCTTTGTAAAGGAACTATTGTATCTGTAGACAATACAACACTTCTGTTGTATTGTTTAAAGACCTTAAAAAAAAAAGTTTTATGTTTCAGGGTGGTTTAGGTTTCTTTTTCTCTTGTTTTGTCGTGGGTTTTTTCCCCCTAAAATGGTGAAAACATTTTTTTTTTTTTGAGATTTACAAAGTTGTGTGCACACTGACTATTTTTTCTTCTCCTGATTCTTTTCACATGAATCTCTTTGTAAACACTAAAATCCCTATTAAATCTGTGTAGGTCTATTTTCATGTAACCACATTCCCCACTATCTGATGGACAACAAGGAGCAGGGAATGCATTATCCCTAGGGACCAACAATTGACATTGCTTTAACAAAGAAGAGGGAATAGTTGAAGACAGTTGTGTTGCTTTGGTCCTATGCACTTTCTCTAGTGGTGCTGATCATGTTTGATTAGTCTTGTTAATGAAGAACATCTTGTTAAAATTAAAGTAGTATTTAGCATATTTTTGCCAATTGTTAATTAGCATATTGACAGGAGAACATTTTTGATTTTGCTTTTCAGCAGCATCAACTCTCTTTCTCTGGTCCATCCTGCCAAAATAAAGATTTTTCCAGTCACAACACGTTTGAGAGCCATATGACATGTCTGTGAAGGCTGCCTTGGAGCACTGGTGCATAGGAAAGATACATATGTTATTAGCCAAAGCCAAAACCCAAAAGCACAGGAAATGTAGGGCTAGGGAATCCTTTGTGTTATTAATCTATCATGTAGATACAGATGTCACATCCTTTAGTGCTGCTTTCCCTGTTTAAGGCAGGTTCTGATATTCACTCATGGTTTTGAATGAGAGCCTGTTGACACAGAAGCTGCATATATAATTTCTTTTTCAGGAGCAAGTAATTTGTTTGTCCTCTTTGAGCTGACTGAGTTATCTACAATCTGATCTTTAGCCTCCCCTAGGGCAGCTTTGGGATTTTTATGGGGTTTCATACATCCCTATCTCTCGCACCAGTGCTTTTCAATGAAGAGAAAGAGGTGTGATTCACAGCAGCTCTGACTTTAATTGTTGAAAACTATGCGCTACACCACTGTCACCACAATATAGGAAGCATGGGAGGTGTCAAATGGTATTAGACCCCTCTTAAATCCTCTTCAACTGTCAGTAATTCTGTTCTGCCTCCAGACAGCTCAGTATAGCTAGCATACCAGTACCAGCAGACAGGAAAGACTTTCCAGCTGCACCAGCCCTACTCTTATGCTTACCTTTTTCTACCACTAGCCCAATTAATCAATTAGACTGCTTAACCCTCCACTGTCAGAAAATGGCATCTGAGGTGAAAGGACCAATTTTCTTTCTTTTTTTTTTTTTTTTTTTTTTTTTTTTTTT
>NDXB01016247.1:150714-165540 GCA_002631895.1 Agapornis roseicollis
TTTTTTTTTTATTTTTTTTTTTCTTGTGTGATTTCTGTGAAAATTTTAGCAAGATTACAGCAGTGCGACCAGTGAAGCTGGTACTAAGGAGGGGCCTAGAATCATACATTTGGGAGAAAGATAGAGTAAGGGTGTGGGGAACATTTTGATGGCAGTTGGCTATAAGTTCAGTTAAGGTTAGGTGAAGGTTGCTGTCATGTAGATTAGTCAGGGGTAACATTTTGCATTTGTCTTTGGAGACGGCTATGACTATGCAAGGTGCTTAGATCTTTAATGTAAGCAGCAAAGTGTTTGAAATTAAACAGCTGATTAGGTTTTCTATCAACTACCTCTCCTTATAGGGTTTATAGTAGCCAAGCTTGATCTTAAATTTGCTTGCAAAGCAGTCTGCTCTTAAATCAATTAAATTCATATAATGAATAAATGCATTAGAAAGAAATAGGGGGGTGGGGAGGAAGGGAGAAGAAAAAAAGAACAAGAAAGAAGGACACAGTGAAACTACCACCTGAAAAGTTTCTCTTCTGCAGATATGAGATCTTGCAGGACAAGAATCAATAGCATCTGAGGTTTGGAAAGCCACTCTGTTGAACATTGTGTTTCTATGGGTATTTGCTCCTGGACTGAGTAACAGGTAGCTAGCTAACAAGACAGGTTATTTAACCACATTACAATTCAGAGTGGTTCAAGACAAAATGATGGTTCAGAACTTCTAGAGAGGAGTGGTTTCACAACTCAATGAGCAATGCCTAGTGTATCCAGGGCAACAAAGAAATGGTTCCATTTGTGAGCAAACTCTTCACTCTCCTTGTCTCTTTTACCTTAACCTTCTAATCAGGTTAAACCTAGAGACATAAGTGTCTGGTCCTCCTCACTAAAGCAAGGGTGTACTCTTTCACCTTCCATCTCATTTGGGCCCTATATATATGCTATAGAGCGTACAGGAAATAAAAATCAATTGCAGAACTGCTTCTAGTGCCTCTGTCTCCATGAGGCAGTATGATTTCTGGGTTGCCAAGAAAGTTGCTAATGGATACAACAGGTGAATTTGCTGTGATTCCGCATGAAGGAAATAAGCTAGACTTTATGTCTTTATGCCATGTTTGTCTCAAAGAACAGCAAAAAAAGCCAGCAGAAATGTTATCCCTACATGAAAAAAATCAGAGTGAATTAGAGTAAATAAGCTAAGTAAGGTAATAATCTATCTAAAAAAGATAACTAATGACTGAACAAAAATGGGGAATCAACCACCTGTATAGCTAAATGACTTTTTTCACAGGCTTTAGTATAATTCTGCAGTAAGAATATAACTCTGTATGAACTTAAATAAAAGAATTTAAACCCCCTTAAAAATGAACCAGACAAACCAATTTTAGAAAGACTTGTTTTCTGCACTGCACAGGACTCGGCAAAAAGCCAGTGAACGTGTATGTGATGTGGTTCTGTTCCCTCAAAAAATAGCTTTGGACAGGAGCTGTTAAGCACTCTGTGGCGTGATCTATGATTGCGTCCAAAAATATCACAACATCTGGTTCTTACAATCTTTCCTTTCAACTCTACTGATATGTGGACAGTTCTGGCTCTCTGAAGAGCAATGAAAACAAGGGGTGAGATTTCAGTCCTTCTTCTGTTCCTGGTTTCAAGCAAAACAACAGCTTTTGCTCTTCATTCATGCCACTTTTATTGATGAGCTTCAGTGATAGCTTTGACTTGCTTCGTCACCTCTCCTTCCTGCTCTGTCTCTGCACAAGAGTTGGAGACAGTATGGAGACATAGGAGGTAACAGGGAATGGCAGCTAAGGACAAGCCTCTCCGGCTTTGGTTGGAGGAGAAAAGCACGTGATGAAAGTGGAGTATTTCTTTCTGAACCTCATTCAGATTGAAAAAGTTTGCCATCAGTACTTGCTTATAACTCAGAGGTACAGCAAAATGCCTTATGCAGAAGTACAGGGTGCCTGGGAAGAAAGGAAGACAGGATTTTAAATCTTTGTTGGTAATGCATATTTACTCTGGGCCTGTCAGCCTCTTTCTTTAGATGTAGATGGCTTGGTTTTATCCTTTTATGAGGGAAAAAATAATTTTTTTATCTTCCATGCTGCTAGAATTCTGTCTTCAGAACTTGAACTTCCTTGTTTCTGTCAAACTGAAGTGCTGTATTTTGGTTTGGGTTTGTTTCTTTTTTTAGTTATTGCTTTTCCTATGAAGGTGCATATTCATTGCTGCAGTGGGGATCTAGACTGGCTGGAGATCAAATTATATCTTTAACGTTTGTGTGACTCTGTGTCCTCTTCCTCCATAGTGTTTTTAAAAGAGGTCCATATAATATAATGTAAATTCCTGTTTGTTAAAAGACATGTTTAAACATGAAGCTATTTTTATTGGCTCTGAGAGCTGAGTGTTTTTTCCTATGCTCTATCATTTGAAATGAGGTAGAAAAATGAGACCTTAGAATGAAAATAGGAAGGGTTCTTGATTAGAAGTTGGAGTACATGAAAATAATGCTTTGCCATCTCATTGTCTGTTCAGCCTCTGACATGGTTTAGGAATGAATGAATCACTTGATCATTTTGTACCTCAGTTTTCCATCTTGTACTTTGTTTACACATGTTTCTAACATCTGTGGTAAAAAAAAAAAAAAGGCCTTATGTAAACCTAGGAGTGAGAGGTGTGAAGAAGAGGAAAGAAAAAGGGTTTCAGAGAAGCAGTGCTCTGAGCTTAATGCTTTAAATTACTTCTGCAAGCCATTAGAAAGCACTTATTACATATGATAGCACAGAACCATGTTTGCATAAAGTTGATCTTGAAAGAAACAGCTTCTATCTGTGGATTTACATCTTTATTCTTTATCAGTAGATTGCTCATTGACCTCCGGCATTGTCTGCAAAGCTGGGTAAATGCATGGCCTCTGCAAGAGCTGGGCACCATTTACTCTGAAACCTCCTCCTCTCCTACCATGTATTATCCAGTGATTCTTCTGTGAAAGGGTTGTGAGTGTCTTTCAGTCGACTTTCTTTCCCCAGTCAACTAGGGAGTCAGCTCCCTCTTTCCCCTTGATACAAAGCAAGAGGAAATTTTCTGTGTTGAAGTATGTGCTGAGTATGCCCAACATCAGATTTTCTGAGGGCATATAGAGTGCAGTGAAAAGGCACAAGCTGGATTTTGTTACAGATGCATGAATTTTACAACAAGGAGGAAAGAATAGACCATTTAGTCTGTTTTGTTACACAAGCTTGACACAAAAATTGTTTCTTTTGGCTGCAGCTTACTGTCCAGCTCTTGTTAACAAATTCCATGCTAAGAGTTGAGATTTAATGCTCCAAAGGGCATGCAATTTATAAAAGAGGATCTGAAAGACACCTGCTTGCAGTGTGTGTTGCAGACTTGTTCAAGTCTTATGGTTTTCCCTTTCTCTAAAATATCTTCCCTGCATTTGAATAAATGGATCAGAGTCTACAGATGTGAAGCACAAATTTCCCAAAGAAAAAGATCACACAGCTCATTTTGTGAAACCAAGCAAAGAGGTTGAGGGTATGTAAGGTCTCATCAAAATTGCTGTAAGTGGAAGGATGCAGTCTAAATCATTCTCTAGGCTTTACGCAAACACTGTAAATACCATGTCTCATTGATATTTGTGAGTGACACACTGAGAGATGATGGAGGCTTTTTTTTGCAGTTTAGCAGCAAGCAGTGACTGTCAAATTCCTCTGCTCTTCAAAATCAATGCCACTTTTCTGGATCATTTCCTCATCTTCAAAATCATCTGTCAGTACGTAAAGTGTAAAGTAACAATATGTTCCCAGAGACAGTGTGGGGTCTGATGCAAGCCTTAATAGTTAGAGAATGAACTTAACCTTTCCAAAGCCAAACATATTATAGTTTTGGATTCCATATACATGTTACCTTGCTTTTGACAGTGTTAATCTGGATGTCTTTCATACTCCAATCAGATTTTCCCTTTGCACACAAAATACCACTGTGAGAACACACATTGATTGATTCATGCACCAGTAATACATATTTGTTATTATTGCTATCTATTATTATAACACCTGAGAACCTAAGCATGAATATTGATTTTCCTGTGTAAGTCCAGAATAAAAAGAACAGACTCTGTCCTTGGGAAGTGTTTGTGATGATGAAAAACAGAGCAGGCAAAAAACAGCCACTGGTGAGTGGGTGAGCACAAGGAAAATGAGGAAAATACATAGCTGTCATTGCAGGTGGGATATTGTTGACAATAGCTACCTGAGATAGCATTGTAGAAGGCTTTTTAGTGGGAATTGAAAGGGAAAGGATTATGCCTACAGGTGTTAATGAGCAACTTCTGGAAAGCCAGAATTGTCAAACTGCTTTCTTGGGACCACCCCAGACAATAGGAATGCGGGAGTCTATTAGAAATTGAAGCTGAACTTTGAAAATCTTGTTTGCCAGTTAAAGGTGCCAGCTGATACTCAACCATTTAACAAAATCGTTAAGCATAATCAGAGGAAGGATATTCAGTTAGGACCATCTTGCCACAGATAAGTCAGATGTAAGACAAAAACTGAAGGCTGTGTCTCAAGACAGCCCTTTTCTCCTATAGTAGAGAATAACCACATTAACCTTTCTTCTGAGCTACAACACAAGTCCCTTGCTTCTGCTTAGATGCCTCTGAGGTATTAGTTCAGATTTTTCATTAAAAAAAAAAAAAGCAAACCAAAACAAAAAAAACAACCAAACCTAAAAAGCCCTAAAAATCCAAACAAACAAACAAAAAGCCAACAAAAAAAAATCTTATTCCTGCCAATCTCTATGCAGAACTTTCCACTTAAAATACTTCTGTTTGCTTTATCATAGAGACAAATAACTGGTATTTGATAGAATGAGAAGGATCCTGCAAAAAAGATGAGAAGATGGTGTCAGTCTGGATAATGTAATAGGCCAACCAAAAAAAGATAACAACATTTCTAATCTCTGTGAGCAAAGCAAGATTTGGCTTAGCCAGAGATGAGGCATTTGGGGTTCCTGAGATATAAGAAGAAAGAAGGTATATTACATCTTTTGCTCTGTAAGGACTAAAAAGAAGATGGAGGTGTTAGGAATGTTATGCAGAAAAGGACAACAAAATTAAGGCAGGTTGTAAGTGAAAAATAGCCCTGTTTGGGACGGAAAGATGGTGCTGTCTGAAGTATTTGAGAAAAAGGGATTTTATATGGTGGACTAAAGGCCTTATGTTTCACATGAAGACAACACAAACTGGAGCAATGTGTGAGTAAATGAGCTGAATTCCTTTTGGGTTCAAATTAATTGAAAGAATCAGTTCTGAAGAGTATCAAAACTCCAGTGGAAAATAGGATAGGATGGTTCAAAATAGAACCTCCTGAAAAGTGCATAGTGTTGACACTGGCTCTTCAACACCAATTATTTTGCTCTACAAAGATGCTCCCTAATGATCTGCAGAACTTGTTAAAGTAAACATAGGCTAGACAACAAGCACGTCAAGAGAAATACAGGCAGTCAAATTAGAAACAAAGCAGTAAAGTGCAGTACCACGATTATAAATGCGCTAGCTCTTCAGAAAGTGAATGTGTGGTTGATTTCTGCTATAATCAGCAGAACAGATAATGAATTTTTCACTGAACTTCTCATGTTGTCTCTGAAGATCTGGACTAAGCTATTCTTCTGAACTGAATCCCTGTCAGCAATCCAGAGATAAAAAAGAAAACACAAAAACCAAACCAAAATGCTTAAAGCTTTCACTGAAGATGAAAGCACCTAGAAGTATTTCTACTCTTCTGCTTTCAGAGTGAGTATTTCAGAAGAACTGAGCTGATTTCTTGCACTCTGAGTATCACAGGTAAGTGAGCCTTGCTTGGAGATCATGAGTTACAGCTTCCACTTTTTACACTTTTTAAGCCTGATTGTAGCCCTCATGCCTATTGCGGTGCCTGACAGCACAAATCCACTGCCATCCTCTATGAAAAAAACAGAAATTTCAGTTCTTTTAACATGTGGCTTACCCCTTGGGAGCCACAAGGGCTGAGTGCCACTTGTAGGTGATGATACTTCAAATAGTCCAGGCATCTAACGTTCACCTTTATATCGAGAAGTGGAAGAAAGCTTGCTCAGAAAGGTTCAACTGTTCAAGCAGTTTTATGAAGTTCTCATCTACCATGTAGCTGATGAATATGAGGTGTGTCTTTTACGGAAACAGCCTAGAGAACAGAGGTAGAAATCCTTGGCATTCTGGTAAAAGCATTTTCACCAGAAACTTCATAGCATTTAACAACCTGAAAAAACAACATTGTGCTGTGGTTTGTCTTCTTTAGACAGCAAATATTGATTAGCTATGACTTTACTAATTAATTTGTTTCTACCAGACTTGCTTAGATAGCTTAAATTATCTTTTTCACCTTTATCATCACTTGTATCACTGATAAAAATTATAAGGCTGTATTTTAGGTTTTTTTTTTCTCAAATTTCTTTTATTTTCATTAAAATCAGGCAAATTACTCTGAACCAATAGTCACAGGATATGGTGTCTCTAATTCATTTTGTAAGAAAGTCACATTCAAGTAGATAGTGAGTCTTCGCAACTTGGTGATTGCAGCTTATTTCAGTCAAGCCCTATCCATGGTACTGTTAATCTTGATCTGATATACTGTTATCTGCAAGTGAAGTGTACTTCTGAACAGCCAAAAATGTGATCTAACTTTATTTACCGCTTCACTTCAAGCTAAATTTAAAAGAGAAGTCTGCTTTAGAAAAATTAAAGCATCCTGATTTTTACATTTTGATTAACAAAGAGAGAAAAATGTTGTAAACTGCTGAACTGTGATTAGAAATTGAATGGAGATATGTACATCTTAAAAGTCTTAATGTTTCATGGCTGCATGCAACGAGTATGTACTGTCATGGCTTCTATGCTATGGGACACTTGATAAGCAAGAGTCACTGGCAAGCAGGGAAGTGTGATGTATTTTATGCTTTCCAGTGCTTGTAATTATTCAAATTGTATGTCAATTTAATCTAAATTACCAGTTTAAAAAACTGACTTGATTTGACTTAGTAAGCAATAGTTTATTAGAAGAAGGAAGATACAAGTAAATGAATAGGATAACGTTTACATTTGTAACTGTTCCCAAAACAAACAAAAAATGCTTTTGTGCAAATAAATGAGCATTTGGCCCTTTTTTCCTGGTAAAGGGTTGTTTGGGGACCAGACAGTTATTACAGCCCTAGATTTCAGGCCATCAGTCTTAGAATAGATTGAATTTCTTGATTCAAATCTACCTGTGAGTATTTTCATCAATATTTTCAAAGGTTTTCTATCCAGTTAAGAGATTTGAACTGCGAAGACTAGTTGGATTTTCAATGTATTATTAACATTCATTATCTATTTGTCAGTTCATCCTTTTTTATCATAAATATTGCAACAGATTCCACAAATCATTGTGGCATCTGTTAAAATTAGTACAGATAATTCTATTTGCCTGTAGTTATACTATTGTGTTGAATGCAGCCTAGGACACTGATTTTGTCAAATACAAGTGTGTTATACTTGAAGGTAGAAGAGCCTGAAGGATGATGATCTTCTTACTGGATTTCATTCAGAAGTTAAATCTTACTCATTAAGACGGTTTTCTTGTCAGCCTTGAATCTTGGATTCTTTGAAAAAGATCATGAGAAGTGTTTTAAGGATTCTTGATAGTTCTGCAAATAAATCATATTGAGCTACTAGTACATGGAGAAGGACAAGGAGGACATTGGAGAAAGAGGGAAACTGAGCTTCAGGGAGAATGCTTATCAATGAGACACATCTGCCAATATGGTAACCACTAGGTGTAGGGCTTGAATGAGCCCTTGGTTTTGTTCACGTTTAGCAACTTGTTCAGAGTTATTTTTCATTCCAGCTAAACAGAAAGGCTTTACATTTTTCCATGTTTATCCTGTAGGGAAGCCAAATGGGAGTGATTTCCTCTGCATATATGTATGTGTGTAAATTCCGTGTGTGTGTGTGTGTATAAAGAAAGGTGTTTTGCTCACCACATTTCCAGTAAACTTGCAATGACCTTAATGCTTCTGTTTCCAAAGCAGAAGCAAATGTAGATTTTCTCTTCTCTGTCCCACATTTAAAAGCAAATTTGGGGACCAAAACAAAAAAAAAAACCACCAAAGAACCCAGACACACCATTTTTGGGACATGGTCCACAGTTATCTGAGTTTTATTTATTNACTTGCAATGACCTTAATGCTTCTGTTTCCAAAGCAGAAGCAAATGTAGATTTTCTCTTCTCTGTCCCACATTTAAAAGCAAATTTGGGGACCAAAACAAAAAAAAAAACACCAAAGAACCCAGACACACCATTTTTGGGACATGGTCCACAGTTATCTGAGTTTTATTTATTATCCAGATATCACAAAGATGGTAAAATTTGTGGTTTGAGTAAAAATACTGATATATTTTGTGACAGATATTTTAAGGCAAATCTTAATTACAGTGAAAGTGTTCTCCAAAAATTCCTGTCTGTTTAATTTCCTGTTGGCAATTTTCAACTGTATTTCACTGTCATGAGTAATGTAAGAACTTGTAATAGTGTGTGCTAATGTAGATGTGAATAGCTGACACATTGTTCCTCTTCATGTCAGTAAAGTAGATTCTCTTGAGTCTTGCCTTGTTGCTGTGTAAGGGTGTTCATGAAAAGGAGTCTCTATGTGTTTTGCCCATAGTCTTAAACACTCTGGAGATGACTGAGCATATGGTACAGCTCAGGAGGGATTCATCTGGAAACAGATGCATAATATTACTCAGGCTACTGTGAAAGGCATCATGTTAGCTGAAGCATAAAGCTGCTGTTTGCTTTGCGAGGGTGGCAAAGTTCAGCATCATCTTTAACGCAAATATCTGGCCCAAGGGCTGTTCTGCTGTTGCTTTGAGGCTACAGTAGAATGATTCTGTATCCATTTCCCCAAACCCTGAATGGCAAAGCTGAGCTTTGTGCCTGTTGGGGAGTTCTGCATGAGTAGAAGAATTATCTTTCTAATTCTTTAGATGATTGCAGTAGCAGATGCAACATGTGAGGTGTAATAGCAAATTTGTGTGATGCAAGCTCCCTCCTCTGATCTGGTCTGACAGCATGAAAAGTGTACTGACAGTCTGGATGTTATCTTACATTTCCTATGTTGGAGTAAAACAGCAGCCAGTGTAAATGAAAGTATTGTAACAAATGAAATTTTCCAAATATATGACTTATTATTTTTTAAAGGAAGTGAATACCGAAAAATTTGGGGGCATTAGGTGTTTGGTTTTTTTTACTTGTTTAATCAAAAAGGAGAAGGTGAAAGAGATTCAGCTAAAATTGCCTGTATTTGTTATCTTTATTAACTTATCCTTGGGAAAGCTATGCAATCAGGACTCTTTTAATGTAGTACAAGCACTGCGTTGTATAGTCACAGAAACATTAATAACCTTGTGTTCAATATGACAGACTTGACTTAGATGGAATAAATCTCCAAATGTTTTATAATTTTTCTCTTGTCCTATGATCTCTTCTGCCATTTGTTTTCTGCAACAACATGGGGACAAGAGGCTAAGTCTAAACTACACATGCAACACAGAATTGTAGTGCTCTGTGTCTTTCTAGTCTTCCAGAAAAATTAAGCTAGGAACTTGCAGCTGCTATAGCTGAGTTTCCGAAAAAGGGAAGGCTTGTGTAAGCTGCATTTCATAGGAAAGGAAACATCCTTTGCTCACACAAAACATATGCACATCTTCTGCATCTTGGTACCTTCTTCTGAAAATGGGAGAAAGGCTGCCTCTGTGTGGCATAACTGACTTAGCAAACCTCAGTGTTGAGCATAGCCCAGGCTAGCTGGTGTTCGGATCCTCATTACTGTCACTGCCATGTAAGAAGACATAATTCCAAATATATCTTGGGCACAGAGCACTGGGCAGAAATATTACTTTCTCCTTAACTTTAGCAAGACTTTTGAAGGTTCTGGAGGAAAAAAAAAAAAAAAGTTACATTTCTGAACAGAGAGATACAAGCAAGGTACAAGTGACCTTGGGTCACTGATCAGTTCTGAAACCAAGACCCAGCTTCTCTTGTTTGTGTGAGGGGTTATCCCAGTGTTAAAATCTGAACTTCTGGGTATTGGTGTGAACCTTTCAGTCATGGTGTAGGTGAAAAGAAGTGGCTGAGATCACGCTTTGAAGTACCCAGAGTGGGTGGGAAATGAACAGTTAGTGCAATATGGTGTCCAAACCAGAGATTTCCAGTTCCTTAATGGTGAGAATGCTTTGTCTACCTACTTACTTTGCTCACCTTGTGAAAATTAATAGAGACAAATAATATTACTAAACCAAAATCAATCTAAGAAAAAGTCAACTTTCTTCTGAGCATTGGAAAAAAATGTGACAGAGTGCACTTTGAGTATGTTACAATGTCTGTCTTTCTAATTGTCTTTTTTCCCCCAAAGGGTAATTAAAACAAAATTGACATGAATATGATAATGAACATGCACTGGAAAGACATTCTCAGCCCTCAGTGTGGGAGCTTTGTATTTTTTCTTTTCCCTGAACATGACTTAGATTCATCCCTTAGCAACCTTTAAGGCATCTGGCAGATGCAAGAGAAACAAAAGATAGGTCCTGAATTCATTGATGAGATCCCTCTACAGCAGTGCTGAGAAAATGTTAGGCTGATGTAACAAACATTGCACAATACAGAGTTCCCCTCCTCATTGCCTGTGACTTGATCATAGGAAATACTTTGTCTTTGACGTGATTTTCTTGTAATGGGAGGGACAAGCAGATGAATACCTGAAAAGGTTTAAAGTTCGGAGCAGTTGCAGCTGACTGGTAATTCTGGAGATTTTAGTAAATAAACTAAAAAGAAAAATGTAAAAATAACTCAAAAAATTATTAGTGACTGCTGTCATAATTGCCCATGTCAATCAACCTAAAAATATCTTGGGATCTTGAAGATTAAATACTTCAATCTTGAAGTATCTTGAAATAAGTGACCATTTTCTCTTCAGATGGTCAGAGACCATGAGTTATGCTGTTTTTTTCAAATCCAAACCTGTCAATTTCCATCTTTATGTTGTCCTTCTTTACTTAATGGGCATAGGCATGATATTGTAGAGAGCAATTCCTCCAGACACTGTATCATCTCAGCTGACTCTTGTTCATGGTGTTGTGGATAGCTGCAATTAAACCACAGTTTTACCCCTGAACTCACTTCACAACTTTTCTACTCTCACAGTTTTTGTACCTGAAGACTGTATTTGTGCACAGAGAAGTACTCACTATTAGGTTTAGTCACTGCCTATCTTGTTGAGATTAGACTACTACTAACAGTGGTAAATACACTTCTGCATGTTTGTTTTTCCTTCCACATTTATGCAAGATGGTTTTTGTATGCTTGAAGAAATAGCTTCAAAATTTGCTTCAAGCTCAGTCTACTGTATCTGTACATTCAGTCCCTTAAGTTCTGTCCCTCTCCAGCCCATAATGAAATTGAGGTATCTTTTTCTTATGTTAAGAAATAATATATAAATGATGGTCTTGTGTTTTGCCTATTATTCCTTACTTTTTCCTGGTGGGGAAAAGAAAGTTTCTAATTTTGGAGATGTAATACATGTATGGTTAAATTTTAAGCAAAAATGCAATATGGAAACAGAAGGTTGTCCATAAAATTGAATAATTATAACTAACTTCTGTCTAATTTTTCATCTCTGAAGAGAAATCTTTTTAATTTTTATTTAAATCTGTATACTTGTATTCCACTCTGTTAATCCTATGTTGCTAATATTGCATTCAAACAATTAAAAATAATCAAAATCCCTCTAAATTGTGAAAAATTCAAGAACTGTGATAAGTACGTGTCAGTGTGGCTATCCAAATAATTGATATCCGATGGATTGTTTGCCAGTCTGTGCAAAATGAAGTCTTATACCTTAGCCTCTGAACAGGTCATACAAAGGGAAAGAACAGAGATAGGATTAACCAAATGCTTCATTAGAAAACTGAATTAGAGGGGCATCTAGGACAAATCTAGAGTAACAGTATGGAGAGAAGTTGCAAGACAATATCTGAAACATTAGGTTTTGTAGATCTTGGAAATGACAAAGCCAACACAAACTTAATTATTTTGATCATCTTCAGTTGAGAGTATTTCAGTCTTTTTGTATAACCTCTGAGACCTCACCTGGAGTATTGTGTGCAGTTCTGCTGTCCTCAACATAAAAAGGACATGGAGCTGTTGAAACAGGTCCAGAGGAGGTCCACGAAGATGATCAGGGGACTGGAGCATCTCCCATATGAAGACAGGCTGAGAAAGTTGGGACTGTTTAACCTGGAGAAAAGAAGGCTGCATGGAGACCTTGTATCAGCCTTCCAGTATCTGAAGGGGCCTATAGGGATGCTGGAGAGGGACTGTTCATTAGGGACTGTAGTGACAGGACAAGGGGTAACAGGCTCAAACTTAAACAGGAGAGGTTTAGATTGGATATAAGGAAGAAATTCTTTCCTTTTAGGGTAGTGAGGCACTGGAATGGGTTGCCGAAGGAAGTTGTGAGTGCTCCATCCCTGGCGGTGTTCAAGGCCAGATTGGACGAAGCCTTGGGTGACATGGTTTAGTGTGAGGTGTCCCTGCTTATGGCATGGGGGTTGGAACTAGATGATCTTAAGGTCCTTTCCACCCCTAACTATTCTATGATTCTATGATTCTAAAACAAAGCCCTCATCTCCACTGCTTCTCCAGTAGAGTTGACACCTTTTAACCCACTTAAATTGCTTAAGCATATAAGCCCTGATTAACTTCTTGGAATTGCTAACACTTCTTGGTAATTATTTTTTTCTGACTGCTTTTACATCTGGAGTTGGAACATTATCTACATATTTCAAAATAGTGCTTTCAAGAAGGACAAAAGCATAACCGCTATTTGCATGCCCTGTTATTTATGTTCATTTCCTGATTACTCTGCTTTCCTTTATATCTGAGACTAACGAAAACGGCCAGGGCTTTCACAGATGAGGCAGTCATCAGCTTCTTTTATATGCTAATCTGAGGAAGTCCCTCTAATGAGTATGGAAATTCAAGGATCTTTATGGAAAACAAGCATTTACATCCTGAAGGTAACACCGAAGCCAATTTTGCTCCCAAAATGGCATCTGCAGAAATTCACTTTCTTTTTAGAAAGGCAGATTTCTTTATCTGCAAACGATGTAATAAATTATGCCTAGTACTTTTATTTCTGTGAAAACGTGTGTGTGCGCACATTAATAAAATAGTATGACAACAGTCCCTGCCTTACTCCACATTATTTTTAGATTTCAGGAAAAATACCGTCTTATTGATCTGTGGTTGTATTAATTTCATTTATTCTAGACAAACTACAATTGCTTTTGCTAAAATCTTTAATGTTAGTTAACAGACTCATATGCAGTACTTTGGTGACTCTTTTCCATTGACATTACCATCACCATTTTCTTTCTAGAGTAAGGAATATGTTTGCCTTCCATGATGATGTTAATAAGTCTGAGGTACAACATTACACACTGCTTTTCACAGCTTCATAAAATTAGATTATAAACCTTTCTGGACTTTGCCATTAGACTTTTATATATAGTCATCTTTTCCAAAGAGAAAATGGACACAATGGAGATTGTTTCTAACAGAGGCAAGATTTTCATGCCTATTCCCTATTTTTACCTTCTGTAAAGTTATTCATGTGGATTCCCTAATTATTTAATTAATGAATATCTGTATTTTTCAGTAAAATATTTTATTGCAGTCCCAGCAACTTTTTCTTTTAATCATTTCCTTCATAAAATATTTATCTAATATGTAAAAATTGCATTTTTTTTTCAGATAGTAATTTCTAATGAGAAGTTAAGAAACACAACCAGTTTGAAACACAGAAACTGTTTGAAAATCCAAGACAATTCAAAATGAAGGCTCCTTAGGAAGCAGCCAGGAGTTCAGACACAAGCATATGGAAATTTTGAAGATGTCATGCTGGGAATAAGGAAACGTAAAAGGTAGTAACAAACAGTTATTATGCTCTTGAGTTTGAGCCTCTATATATGAACATCCTGGCCACAATGAAAATGCTAGTTTAATGTTCTGAATACTTAACAGTTTTCTTCAACATAGCCAACATTAAACACCAACAGCTTTTTATTGCCACTTCAAGCTGAACTCCTGAGTATCTTTCATGATGTTCAGAATGTACCCTGGAGGACATCTGTAATCTCTGGAATCACCATATGTTACACACTTCCTGATTCAAAGTGCCATTTTGGAATTTTATCTCAATTTTGGTAATTTCAGTCAAGTAGATTCTGAGATTACCCATAGTGTATTGTCTTGTTGGGTACACGGAATTGGCTTTGTTCTTTGTCAGTGTGAAAGCTCCTTTTTTCCTGAAATAAATATGCTAATTTCTGATGAAAACACTCAAAATTTTTTTCCTTGATTAAGCCTCTTACTGCATTTTTGGTCCCTTTTATCATGTTCTTTTCTCTTATATTCCTTTTCTTTTTCGCTGTGTGTTTGAAGAGCTCAGGAAGAAATGACTTTCCATCCCGTGCCTTGGCAAGTAGAGCTCCTGTCATCCAGTCTGTTGAAAAATGATCTTTGAAGTCCTGAGGCTGCTTCCTTTCATTTGCAATAAATATTCCTTCTTAATTTATTTTTTTTTTCCCCCTGTTGCTCGCAGCAACATTGTGATCAAGGGTACACGTTGCACAGAACATAGAAAAGGGGGAGGCTTTGCCTTTGTTCCATGCATGTATAGACTTTGTTTCATTGGGATTTACTGGCGGGGGGGGGGGGGGGGGGG
>NDXB01016247.1:174932-191879 GCA_002631895.1 Agapornis roseicollis
TTTTTTTTTTTTTTTTTGTTTCGTTTTTTTTTCTTTTTCCTGCTGCAAGCAGCTTCATTATCAGTCCAAAAGTACTTCAAAGGCAGAAATGCAGCCCTAGGAGTCAAAGCTGTCTCTGAACACTCACTTTCCACTTGACATTAGTATTTTGGGGTTTCAGAGTGATTAAATATGACTCTTTTTCTTTCAGAAATCAGCTTTTACAGATGATCTTTTTCTTCTTCCATTTTCTTCCTTTGCCTCATTGACCCAGTGAATCAATGCTATAGCCATTATATTATAAATGTCATTCTTCCAGATCAGCCTTGGTGGAGAGTAGGCATTCTGGTATTGTGGTATTCTGTGACTGCGTGTTTTGGGCAAGCCTGCAGGTATGTGGGATACGACATGAGAGAAGGAATGAGGCAGAACTGGATAAGTGAGAGCAAGGTGGGCAGGCATGCTAGTTGTAACTCTGAAAATGGCCATTCCTGTGACCCAAAGAATTTTACAGTGTCTTCCTTCATCCCAGAAGTGAGGACAGAAGGGAAAGTTTCATCTCACAAACCTCTTATTGAGCTGGCAGCCTCAGCCAGCATATGCAGAGGAAAATCTACAACACGTGCTCTTTTCAGAGGTTTATATCCAGCAAGAATCATCTCAGACATCTGCTATTGAACCATCTTTGGAAATCCAAACCCCATTGCCTTGGAAATCCAAACCCCATTGCCTTGGAAATCCAAACCCCATTGCCTTGGAAATCCAAACCCCATTGCCATGCAGTTCTCGGTGTAAGAGTTCAATTTTTTTTATTTTTTTTTATTTTTTTTGCCAGGGTCGAAATGAGCCCCTTTGCAATGTTTATTCCACTTCCTCTTTGTACAACTTGGGTTAAATCGTTCCCATTTTCTTTCCATTTGACTTCATGGTCATTTTTCACTGTTCTTATCCTGGACAATGCTTGTTCAGCTCTTGTTTAATTGTCATTCAGCTTTTGCTGCTTCTCACCAGTATATTTTTCTTCCAGTTTCCCAACAGACAGCCTCTAACTTTCCCTGTTACAGAAGGATGATAGAGCCTGTGCTAAGCTTAACCAGCAAGGTTTTTACTTTGTCAGTATGCAACTGCAAGGTTAAATTTTTCCGAAAGGCAATTCAGTTTCTCAGAACACCAGTGGGCTCTTGGATCGATATATGTAGTTAGACATTTGCAGTTTTAAAGTGTACCTCCCAACAGAATTGTGCTAACAGGGTCAATAAACTTCAAGTGCCTTGAATTCACAGCGGAAAGGAAGGGTACATAGTCTGAAAATTGAGCATAGAATAAAACCATACTGTTTTCATTATTTTTGTGTATGTGAGGATGTGTATACTACTGCCTAGGATTATTAGTAATTAGTAATCTAAAAAAGCTACCAGACATGACAGGCAGAACAAGTGAAATTTTTTTAAGTGCTGCAAGTTTTTAATATTGGATTTAGTGTGCTGTACGACTGGATTGAGCAATGAACCCTGAAAGCCATTACAGCACATTGGAAAGTTTCAAATGGAGCTGGTAAAAGTAAAAGTACTGAAAGAAAATCTGCAGTGTAATTTTACAGGAGATGACTTCTGTCTGTTTGCAAGGTTGTCCTCGAGGCTTTCTAAGAAATTAAGAGGATTACGTGAAGGAGATATGCCTTTTATAAATCTGCAACCATGTTCCCTATGTATAAATGTATGTATTCATGCATCTATAGTATCTCAGAAAAATAATTTTTTTTCTTTTGCTGGTTACTTTGCTAAGAAGTATAGATCCATAACAGTGTAGTAGTTCTTGGACCTGCTCTATCACCATACAGAAGTTGATATTTCTTATCCACAGAGATGTGAACTCCCTTGGGTGAAGGCTGTGAATCAGCATGCAAACTAAACTTTCCTAGCCATGTTGAGAGAAGAGCAGCAGCTTATAACTTTGTTTCAGAAACTCCTGAGTAACATGAAGAGAGGGGGCCCATGGTTCTCCTAAGTGGCCTCTGAAACAATTCCACGGAGAGTCCAGAGAAGCCACTACTTCATTCATGGAGGAGAACAGGTTGCACTTATAACTGCATTGTGCCTAAATTGTAAGTAAGTGAATTGTGCACTTATCTGTATATTCCGGCTCTGTGAAAGGCTTATAGGAGAGAACAAAAGTGTACCTTGGAGAATAAATTTGTTGGATGAGAGGGAGAATTTAAGAGATATATTTTGTACCAGTATTTACCACCTTTTTGCAGGAACCATGATATTATATCCACATTGGTATGGATAGATAAAGCCTTTGGCAATAGGAATTTGGTGACCATGTGCAGTGGAAAGAGTGAATATTATTCCACTATTTAAACATGATTTTTCAGAAAGTACCTGTGGGAGATCATTTATGGAAAAAGTAACTTTGAAATGGTGCTATTTCTTTCAGCTTGTACCTTCTTGTGCTGAATGAGGATAAGATCAAGCACCCCATATCCACATGTTTGAATGCATTTAGTCTTACAGTTCCTATTTACCTAGAAATGAATATAGTTCAAACTGGAGCAGTTTGTTATACAAAAATGTTTGTCTAGTCTGCTCATTTCTCTTCAAGATAGTGGAGATGCCCTTGTTCTGCTGCCTCTTGGTTCCATAAAGAAGAGACCTGATGTATATTCAAGGTTCAATACATTAACCAGTCCTCAAAAGCTTAAGATTAAATTGTTAACCAAATTCTGAGGCAGACATTGAAGGGTTGCTCCTGGCATTCAATATTTTGAAAGCTTGAGGGGGCCCACTAAGAACTAGTCTGTCCCCTTGTATGAGGTGGATCATATTATTTTACTCAGTGCTAAGATTTTTTATAAGGCTTTGAAAAATGAAACTCAGATTTCAAAATTACAAGGGAAAGATGCTTGTAAAAGCATCTATGATATTTCTGCCTATTGCTTTACGAAAATGGAAGTCTGTAAATGGACCGAATGTAGCAGAGAGGTTCCTGAAGATGAGGGAACTGGCAGGTTTGGAAATGGAGCCTTTAGCTTTGAAATACATGAGAATGGACTTGGGGGGAACTTGTTGTGTCACAAACTCCCTGTCTAATGACAGACCTGTCAGTCACAGAGTTAGGGAGAATGCAGTATTCAAAGGGCACTGCTGTTACACTATGCACCATACCTTTCTCTCTCTTTTCTTCTGTCCTTCTCAGTAATGCACAGGAAATTAAGAGGTTCATTTTACATAAAATACCTAGAATGGTTCATGTCATTTTCTGAAAGGGACTGAATTTTCTTCTTGTAATGCATTCATGGGTGCAATTTGCAGGAAGAAATGGCAGGCTCATCATGGAAGTAACCAAAAATGGGAATGTTCAGCTCACTCTTGGTTAGGTCAAGGTGACAAGGTCAAAAGGAGGAAGAAAGAATAGGATGGAGGAAGAAAATGAAGTATGTATTGCTGGTGACAGCATAATTCAGTGGTATATTTATGATCTGGATATAAACATACAGTTTCTGTAGATGAAGTAAAAGGTAACAGTGAGTTCACTTGGAAAACACATGATTACTGAACTGGTGGCACCTGACATTGCACCCAGCTTTAGGAAGATGCAGACCTGGGCTAGGTGAGAAGGACCACTATGGAAATGGGATGGGTTTTGCTTAAGGTACAAGCTGTGCTGTTCTTGTCAACCTGTGTTAGTCAAGAAATGTCAAGATTCACAGATACACTGTGCTGTGCTTAGCAATAAAATTATCATAGTAATTCCCACTGCATGCTGGCCTTCCTTTATCCCTCACCCCATCCATTCCTGTTTCTCCAGAAAGTACCAAAAAAACCCCTAACAAACATAGGAAACTTTAGTACTTGCATTATTACAGAAGCATGCCTGTTAAGCAGATTCAAATATTAAATAAACCCCATTTTATATGCAATAGAAATAAAATTGGCTGAATGGCATTTGGGAGAGGTTGGGCACAGAGAGCTGGTACTGAGCATGACCTAGAAAGAGAGCCAGAGATACTTTGCAGTGGCTTAGTGTGACCTATGCACTTGCCCAAAGCTCCTGTAGGTGGTAGGAGCTAGCTGGGACATCACATAATATCGAGATTTTAAACTTGTTCTATGCAAACTTAAAGCTCTTTCTTAATTCATCCATTCTTTCTCTTCTTTCATCCATCTTTACACTGCTTGTCAGACCTTTACATCCCCAGTGGCTTCAGTTCTGCAGTGATAACATCTCAGTGGTTTGTTCATGTTAAGGTTGAGTTCATATCTATTACAGCATTTTCCCCAGGTCCACCTGGATCCTGCTGTGATCAACATGCTGGGTCCTCATTCTCTGAAAAGTCTGAGTTTGTAACGGGCAGTCAGGTATTTTTCTACAGTAAGACAAAATTGGATGATGTAGAAGCTGTAATATCCATTTATTGCCAGTTCAATCTACAAAGCATCACAATGAAAGGTATTTTCTAGTGTGTAAGTTACAGGTGTTGAAGATGAGATGATAGGAACTGTGGAATGTCTGATTGAAAAATAATTACCTTTGAAAGAAGCAAATTAAATAATCCTGTACACACTGAACAGTGATACTGTGTTTTGCCTCTTAGTTTTGATGATTCTATGTGTGTGAGAGAAATATTAAGTGAATGTTTAGAATTCTTTCACCTTTTGTCACACCTACATGCAGATTAATTTCTGGAATGCTGGACTTTCAGATCATTAAGACAGACTCTCCAGCCTAGCAGAGGCTGCATTTAGGTGGACCAGTAGAATGGAATGTAATCTTCTTCCAGCTTTTGCAATGGTCTTTATAAAAGAGCTAGTGCTTTATCTATGACTTCTATACGTGTGGCTCTCTTGTTTATGGAAATAAACCAACCAATTCCTTCCCTTTCTTTCACTTCAGTTACTGATGCCTGGATAGACTGAGAGAAGCTTATGGTGGTTCTTAAATGGGTCATAACCCTACAAGCCATAACTTCTCTTGGCAACCTGCTCCAGTATCTCAGCACCCTCATAGTGAAGGTGAGTTGATGTCTCTGATGAGCAATCTTTTGTAGTGGAGGGTATCCCTGCCCATGGCAGGGGGGTTGGATATAGATGATCATTAAGGTCCCTTCCAACTCAAACTATTCTATGTTTCCATCCTGGATTGCCTGAGCAATGATGTTGTCTTAACTGATGGTTGTGATGGTTAAGAACCCTTTTTGCATTTGTCTCAAAACAACTCAAAAGATAGAAGGAATAGAAAGGTAGCTTGCTGTCGCTTGGGCAAAAGGCAGAAGTCAGAGCAGTAATCCTGCTCCACCAAAGTGGGGAATGTTTTCCTGTATTGTCTGTCCTGAGGCAGTGAAGATTAATTGCCCGGGCAACAAACTGCCCAGAGACAGCTGTGCCTGACAGGGCAGAAGGTGAACTGGGTCTAGAGTTTACCTGATACCCTTGTGGATGAGTCTCACCTGTGGGAAGGGTCCAGGAGACCTTTACCCTATAAAAAGACAGCCATTTAGTAGCTGTGTGGTAGATTTTTTCTATATGGGGTTTCAGTAGAGTTATTGGTTGCAAGCATCACAAGGACTACAACTGAAAAGTGTTCTATTTGCTGAGGGAGAAAGACATCGCTGGATCCATGGTGTGGTGAGCATGTTTGTTTTCCTTCTTTCTTACCCCTCTCTTTTTCTACTTTGTGCTTTTTATAAGAATAAGAACCTGCCAAATTTTTTTGTTCCTTCTGGCACAGTTTTAGGGAAGTTTACAATAAATTTAATTGTGGTTTTGTTTTCCAACCTCTGGAGAGCATGTGACTTTTCCTTTGAACCATGCAGAGTATGGTAAAAGATCATCTCACCCAACACCCACAGAGTGGGATGGAACACACATGTATTAGGGCAGATACAGACTCATGGTAAACAAGTCAGGGCAGACACAGAATCTTGCTAAAGAAGTACATTGCTTCTCTGTGAAACTAGACACACTCATGTATGTTCGCTTCCAAAATTTTTGCAGAAGAAATAGGCCATTTGATAATTTTCCTCCATTTGTCTCTCTTCACTCTAAAGTATGAAGAAGCTTAGGGCTGTTTTAATAAGTTGAGGGTTTAACCTCAATTTTTCCTTTCACTTTCATGCTGTATGGGAGTTTCCTGTTTCAGTGTCTGCTGAGCAGCTTCGTATTCTGAGTAGCCAGGTCTCCCATTTCCTTCCACAAGTGGCCCACATTTTCCCCAGTCTTCCTTTTATTACTAATGTACCTATAGAAGCTTTTCTTGTTGGCCCTGAAGCTCTTGTCTGTCTTTAATTCTGTCATGGCTTTAGTTTTCTTAACCTGATCCCTGACTGTTTGGACAATTTCCCTGTGTTCCAACCAAACTACCTATAACTTGCAGGTATATACACATTTCAAATTCTACTTGTTTCCCATGCTGTGTGTATTTTTGTAGAGGCATTTAAGTTTGGATCCTATGAAGCTTATTTACTGGCTGGAGTAGCAAGAATTCCTTTGTGCTACTGTTCAGGTGCTCTTCTCCTGACCTGCAATCCCTCTTCAGGCTCTGCAGCTCTTGCTGGCACTAGCATCAAACTGGTGCATAAATTCTTATAATGCACCCAACATAATGTGGTTCCTCTGTGGATCTGCGGCCCTGTTTCTTTGACCCAATGGCAACTTGTATGAATGATGTTTTCTTTAAATTATGCCTTTACCTTTTCTTAGTATGAGTTAGATTTGTCCTGAACAACAGTGAAGTGCTTCCCAAGTGCAAGTTGAGGATGTTTACACATGGTAAAGACTGTATAAAACTGACAGGATACATAGACCCTTATATATTGAAAATTCTATAGATGAGGTATGTTGCATATAGATGCCTTCTGTTTTGGGGTACCTTGCACTAAAACATGTAAGGTAATTGTTCTCTCTTTCCCAGGTTTGAGTTTGTATTCACTTTTACACTGAGTGAAAGGAACCAGCATTTAATCTGACTTCTATAAATGTGGCTGGTTTGGTTATGGAAATATTCTGTGAGTAGATGGATCAGTTCCCAATTGCCCTTGAAAAGTATTTGCTTAGAAAAGAGATTTTTGCATATAAGTGACAATATAAAAGGACTGAAATCTTTCAGTTTGCTTAAAATGAATCTCACTGCCTGGGATGTTTCACAGCTGAATCCTGCTAGTTTATAGGCCCATGAAAGAGCTGAAGAGCAAGAATCCAGGTTTTTAAAGTCTCTGGGAGCAGGTTTGCTCGTTGTTAGAGTTGGCTTATCACCTACTGCAAACAAAGCTTCTAATGCTATGTGTGTAGGAGGCAACATTAGCCACCAGAGCTGACACTATTGCTCAATAAATGCCAGCAGGATAAGGAGAGGTGAGGGATTCTTTGGAGGAGGCATTGGTGTTTCCTAGGCAATGCTGACAAAAGTGTGCTGCCTCTAATTGGCTCCACTACAAATATTTACAGCTGTGAAAAGAAGTTTGCTGATCCAATGACTGTAGCCATGGTGGCCTATCTTTTTAGCTGCTGTTGTGCTGGTGAGAAACACGAATATGTTGCAAGAATCCCTCACTGGCTTTATAGCAAGAACATTTACTGACCCAAATGTAGAAGCCAATTAAGCCCTAAAGCTTCTGTGTCTTTCTGTTATGCCTTGTCATATGTCCTGTTTGTTAGCAAAATAAAAAAACCAAGCCAACCAACAAACTCATGGTGGGAGGCTACAAAAAAATCCAGGGCTTGTTACCATTTATGTTGGTTGTGTGTGATATAGATATATTACTCCATGAGTTTGAATTCTCATGCTGACAGTGTTGTTTGCAGGCCTTTGTACCTAATCAACCCCTTGAAGCAGAAACGTTGGTGTGATATATTTGTTTTGAAATTGCCTATGAGTTTGCATGTGTACTCACTCTTGACAGAAGGAAGGGAAGAAGACTGATCAGGCTCTTCTCATTGGTGTCCAGTAACATGAAAAGATGCAGTGGACATGAACAGAAATACTGGAAATATCTTTTAAATGTAAGAAAATCTTTCTTACTGTGAGGACAGTCTAAGAGTCTAACAGATTGTCCAGAGAAGTTGTGGAGTCCCCATCCTTGGAGAACTAAAAACCTTACAGAATGCAGTCCTATGCCACCTGCTGTAGATCTGCTTGAGCAGAGTGGCTGGATTTATCAAGGGACCCTGCCAACCTCAATTATCCTGCAGTTTTTTGAACATGCCATAAATCCTGTAACTTCTATTTTAGCATTGTGTGTTTTGTGCAACATGTATCTCACTTTAAATAATGGATCTGAAGTCCCACAGAAAGAGCCTGCAGGCAGAGAAGGTACATTTACTTGATATTACACACTGACATCTTGCACAAGTGATGGACTGCATAATCCCCAAGCTTGTGTACCCTGGTGCTCCAGACTGCACACTCATTTTAAGAGTTGAATGGGAGTCAGAATATGTCTGGCACATTTTGTTTTTCAGGAAGCGAAAATGGTTATCCATGAAAACTTCAGTCAGAACACTACCTGTTGGTATTGTGTGCTCTAATGGAAGAAGGTATGAAAATGACTTGAGCTGCTTTCAAGACTCTGAAATAATGCTGTTTTTTTCAATAGATGAATGTCCCCAGAGGTTGCTATTCATTCTAAGCTTCAGACTTTAGCAAAATACTTTTTTTCTTTTATGTTTTTCTCCATTGAAAATCTAGGCTGCAGAATTGTTTAGCAAACTTAAAAGCCTTACTTGCTAGTCAAGGACCATTAGCATGAATGTTTGTATGAGCTTGTTTGCATAGGCACTGCAATAAGCAAAGCTTCATGTTGACATTTAGTGCTGAATGTATATCTTTTCAAACAAGATAAAATGTGGGCTGCTGAATTTTGCTGATATTTGTTCAACATTTTCCAGCCAATTCTTGAAAATGGCTTATGAATGCACAGTGAATTGTTAACCTGTATTTATTTCTAATTTAGCTCAAGAAATTTCTCACAAGGTTTGTGCCTTCTTACTTAATGTAGTGCTTGGATGTTCTTATAGTTACTGCTGTCAGTGTTGAGTCTTAAGCCAAGAATGATTCTGCTGATGACTTGATATGTGGCATAATGTGGCCATTTCTGTGGGAATTGTCATAGAATCATAGAAAGTTAGGGTTGGAAAGGACCTTAAGATCATCTAGTTACAACTATGCAGTGTAGTCTCAGACAGTAAATTAAGGATTCAGCTTCTGTGTTGGTTTTGTATGTCAGCTATTTCTCAGGAGAGAATTCTGTGGTGATTTACTATGCATGTATTTTGGGAAACTGTGGATTAGGCTTTAACTAATGATGAATTATCCAAAAGATGCATGTGTAAATAAATACTATTTTGGTGATGACTCTGAGCGTGAACAAACAAGATGGGTATCTTGCTGACAAATTAACAATTTTTTTCTTCATCTTTTAGAGTTCTATTATGCTATTAGTATGTATTCTATTACCATTGAAAGACACATTTTCTAACAAAACCATGATTTTATCTCAATAATGAGGTACTACATTTAGCTGCAAGAGTTTATTCTGTCCTTTGTCTCTTGTGCCATGTACTCTATTGGTAGCAAGCAGAGAGCTTCAGGAACATAAAACCCTATTAGTTTATTTCATTTTTCTTGTGCTCTTTTTTATGAACTCTGTTCTATGATCTATACATTTTGTTCCTCTGCCTTTGATTTATTCTATACCTTCCCAAATCAAGGCTCATGTGATACTTTTAACTGGAGGATCTTCAAATGACTCTTTGCTGGAAGAACTAACCTTTCCTGCGTAAATGAAAATAGAAACTACTTTGACTCAAGGGAAGACACATCTTGATAAAATCTTTGGTCTAAAAGCAGTTTCTGTGCTTTCTGGTGCTGTGAGAACAAGACATCATCTTTCTCAGGTGTCTTTGATGGTACGTTCTTTGCAGAGAAGTGAGGGCTGTCCCACCTGCCTGCTAAAGGTGATTCCCACTTGGTCCCATTTTATTTGCTCTGGTTGTGATATTTAAATGGTGTTCAGCAATCCCCAATTTTGTTGAAATGCCTGCCAACATGTTCAACAGCTTCCCTGACTTGATGGCTACAAGATGCGTGAGGCTATATCAGCAGAATATGTGAGCAGCAGTCCATCACTTTTTTTCCTGACATATGTGACAACTGACTTATGGTACTGAGCTGGGGTCTACTGTCTGCTGCCTTTTCAGGTAATATCTGTTTTAGAGACATACATGAGAGGATCTAGCTTTAATAGCATTATATGAGGCTTCCTTCCCACCCAACCAAATCATTATTCATTCACCTGTTCCTCAGTGTGCCCCGTGTCATGTTTTGGCATCATTAGCTCATGTCTTGCACACCCAGACAAGCTTTATCAGATCCAATTTCCTTTGTTCCTTTTTCTTCTAATTGGTTAGCTGCATCACTTTCTCCATAGTAATTTCTTAGATCTGTTTCAATTTTGTAACAATTTCTTTCAAATATATATTGTTCTGTGCATTGCATAAAGCTTCACTGATCTCACTCTTAATTTTTAATATGTATTTTTAATTAACAGTGCTTCTTTTTTGCCAGTTAATGCTTTGCACCAGCAGGCAGTCACTTGTCTGTTTTTGAATTTTTTACTCCGTTCTACTGGTTTAGTTTTGGTTGGTTGGTTTTTGTTTTTTCCTAGTCTGTAGTGGCCTCAGTGTCATACCACAGCAGCATGCTGTTTGAGATTTTTCCTATCCATGGCTACCATATTTGTATTTTCCCCATATTTGTATGAGGTCAGGTCTGTCTGGCAAGTCCAGATAGACTCCAAGTGAAAAGCAATGCTGTGGGTGATCATTTCTACCAGCTCTATAACCACACCTGACAGCTCTGCAGCTCTGCAATTCTACATGTGTTGAGTAATATTTTCAGAAATACCTAGATTGCCCTGAAAAGTAATTCATGGTAGTGACACCATAAAGGGGCAAAGCTCAGTAAGTGACCACAGCCTGGATTCTTGAGCATTTTGCTCCTCTTTATAGAGGGATTTCTAAGTAGCTCAGTGCAGTCTTAGCAAATTCAGTTTGTGTAGTTTGTTGGGGTTTCTTGTCTCATATTTGAGAACATGATTCACACAGACTGTCTTACTAATCCTTTCAGTGGATCAGATCTACTATCTTGGACATGTCCAAAGAGGAAAAAAACAGATATTGAACTGAACATTAGCCAGTAGTCATGATGCAGAAGTGTTGTCTTAAATCTGCTTAAAATATTTAGGATGGCCTCTTTTCATAATTTCAGCTGTCATATGGTGTTAAGGCTATACTGAGTGATGTCTTTTTATTACAAGAGATTGGTGCAAGGCCTTTTTTCCTCATCCAAGTCATTTGCCACCTGCTACACAATCTATTCTCATTGCCACTATTTCCTCAGGTGTCCTTCTGTCCCCAGGCAGTCTTGAAGAATGAGAAGATGACAAATAATGCTATGGGAGTTTGCCATTGCCTTTTTTATTCTTCTGGCATGTATTTTAAAAGTGGAGAGCTGTGTCAGCATCTGTCCAGAAACCTGATATACACAGATAGTTTTCCTGTTGTAGATCTACTGTTTGTTTATGGTAACAGTGATAGATGGGAGAAGGAAAGCATCAGAGAGATACAAGTTTTCACGTGTTGCAACTTCATGCTTCTGCTGTGACTAAGTTGTGATTTTCATCTTGAATTTAGATGTGCTAGAAGCCTCTGAAAACCCATTGAGGTAAAGGCCACATGGAGCGGTAGTGGAATTTAATAGTGCATAGAGGAATTCTAATAAACTCTGATGGCAATCCTGAATGACTGAGTTTGATCACCTCATCTCACAATACCAGAGCTTCTCTGTCTTTATAAGGCAGACAAATAAATACACTCCAATGCACACTTGGCATTTACTAGCCTTTCGAACAAGGCAATCTCATAAAATAATATCTTTTTTCTCCTTCCCCTTCTTCCGCCTCCCCCACCGAGGTTTCAGTAGTTGTGCAGTCAAAATTAAAACTTGTTGTGGAATTTCAGAATGCTAAGAGAAAAGATATTGAAAAGACAATACCAAGTAGAGGCATTCTATTGTGAGAAGGCTTTGCAATAGGGCATTGCTTCCTGCAGTGAAGTAATCCTGGGAGCCAGTGAAAGGAACATATTTTATGAACCACTAGAAAGAAATCAATACAACAAGTCAGTTTGCAAAGCCAATTTTTTTCTGACTTGGCTATTTAAGTGAGACCAACAATAATATTATTTGAAAGACAGGACACTGTATGAACAGTGCATGAAGAGAGTGGATTTTTCACTTAATGAAACCAAATTGTGTTGCTGCTGCCTGGAGTTGAATTTGTACAAACACACATGAAAAAGATAAGGTAGTAGGAGAATGCAGAACAATGTCCCAAGTTTTTTAGACACGACAATGAGCTTTGGATCAGATACTTAAAAACAGTTGCCATGGAGTATGTATGTTTTCTTTAGCATGCGAAGAAGAGTGATGTAAAACAGGTCTTGATGTTATCTTTGGTTATTCCCCTTCTGTGCCCGATGAGTTTGAATTCAGTTGCAGAGATCTGCACAGATGCAGTATAATTATTTCATTTGTGAATCATTTAGTCTCATCATTCAGACTAATCATCTCTCAAACTATTTATAGTCTGCAGCTGCCAACTGGAAAACCAACAAGCATGGAAACAGTAGAGAGCTAAAAAAAAAAGAGTTTAAGGCCCTGTATGCTGCAACTGAATGTTTTAACTGACCTTGAGACAGTTTAAAGTACTGTAAGGCAGAGGTAGCTATTCCCCCTGAAGCACAGTTTCCTTGCCAAACAAGAGGTTTGTGCAAAACCCAAGGAAGAATCCCCACCCCAAAATGCAGGTTTTAAGTTATTGGTCTTTTGCTGCTATGTATTTCCTTACATTTTTCATGTGAATCTTCATTTAAGGATTATCTCTACTAATATGAAAAGAATCTCATAGAGCAGCAGTAATTAAAGAATTTTCCTCTATCAGTGTAGTTGATGAAAATGTAAAAAAAAAAAAAAGACTTTTTTTTCTTTTTCCTTTCTTCTGACTCTTTTCAACACTACTTGCTGTGCTCAGCAAGAAGGTAATGGGATATATACAGAAATACTACATCAAAATGCTGTGTATCCTACATCCTCCTAAAGAAATAGGAAGAGAATGGTTCTGTTCTTAGCTTTGAGAATGTAATTTCAGGACCAAGGCCTGAAAATTACAGGTTTTACCTCTAGGAATTCAGACTATTGATTTTTGAAATTTAACTTTTTTGTTTTCTAAACCATGAGGGTGCTGCAGTGCTGGTCTCTGTCTCTGTCTTCCTTGACAAGTTTTAGAGTCTCTGCTGTATGCACTAAATGAGCATTATTTCTTCTTCTATTTAACCTTTGCTTCAACAACTGGAAGAGGCAATAGTTGACATTATTTCTAGTGTTCATGTCTGTGCTTGAGCAACTAGCAAAGGAATTGGATTCAGCCTCCTTTCTTTGACTTTCTATTCATTTCACTGCTGTGTGACAAGGCAAGAAATAACGAAGTACTTGACACACTTGCAATTAGTATGTAAGTCCAAAAATTCCTTTGGAATTTTCTTACTGCCTTACTTCATCCTTACTGCCACAAGTGGCTTGCAGTGGAGTTTTGGTTTTGTTTTTTTTTCCAGATGAGGTGGATAAGACTAGACTAAGACTGACTCTGAGGCAGGGATTTCTGTGGAAAATCCTCTTACAGGTGATCCCAGAGTGGAGATATGCCTGCAGTAAATGCACTCTTGAGGTGATGCATTACTTAAAGCGAAATTACTGTTGCAGACATCTGATGAATGGAGCTGTCCCTGGTTTTTCCCAAAGGGCAGTAGGCTGGACTTATTTATTACCAGTCAATATGGGCAGCTTCAGGTGTCTGGTGACATTTCCACCATTTCTGTTTTTATGTTGAGACACTACCACTAGGCTGCGGAGTCCAACCAGCAGGGCTGCAAGCCATATTCATCTGAAATGCTATGAAAGGCAAAATCTTGAACTCAGCCTTGTAACCTGGCCCTTTTCACTGTTGCACTTTGCACTTCTGTTTCTATAAGGTGTCTGTTGATGCTGGGCTGAATCAGTCAAAGGCTTTCTAGGCACTGACTAATGACTTCCTGCCTGACTGCTGGGCAGAGGGAAGTCAATTACTTCAACTGCAAATTCAATGCTGTTCTTCAACACTTACTATGTTCTTCTTTCACTTAGTTGTTGTCTGGTAGTTGTCACAACTCTTGAGCTCAGTGACCTGAATACGGGACATAGAAAGGTAGAATCTATTTATCCTGAATTTATGAACTTAAAAGGTAAATGCTAACTTTTAAGCTCAGTTTAGAGCCAGGGAAGCAAATATGGGGCTTTGTGTTTTTTTGAGAAAGAAGTTTCTCATTTTAAGACAGGTAATTTTTGAGAAATGAAACAAATATTTAGAGGTAACTACTTTTTCCAGTGACTATAAAAAAGTCTGTAGTGAGTAATTTAATAAAAAAGTAATAAATCAGCTATGCTTTTGTTTTTCCTTGCTGGTAATATCTGAATCTTTCAGGTAAGGCACATGGGATATGATCAAACTGTGGATGAATAGCTTTTTGCTTAAACCGTACTTGGTAGTTAGTGGACATATGCATGTCTTTTTTTCATCTCTCTTTCCCAGACCAAAGGCAGACATAGTTTTATCTACCCTTTCTTCAAACTAAGACAAAGGGAATAATGTAGTAAGCAAAGGTAGTAAGTTTGACCAAACTCATTCCCCTTTTTGTATGAACATAGAATAAGATCTACAAGCTTTAATGATACTCTCAAACTATTTCTTCCAGTAGTGATGCTCAGTCGACTGCTGCTTCATTACTTATTCATGGCAAGGAGCTGTTCTAGATGAAAGATAAAAATTAATCAGCAAAATTATAAGTTAATTTAATATAAATTAATAAATAACATTTTAAACCTGACAAAAATAAAAAATACTAAAAATCAACAGTTGCAAACTGTGTACTTCTAAAGGCACTTCAGCTTTCACATAGTCATGTTGCTGAGCCAACTTATCAGGCTGTTGAAGATGCTGATATATATGCTTTATGGATTCCTTAACAGTCTGTGAAAGATTGATCAACATCATCAATGGTTTCTAGGGTGTGATTTTTCTCACCTGAGGGTAGATGCAGAATACTGATCAAGAAAATCACTCTCTAAATGTTTCACTATAAATTCACTAGCTGTCCAGTTAGTTGCTCAACATACTGTGAAAGAAGAGCAGCATGCATGTTTACTGCAGAAGAGTTGGGTTAAAAGACATGTATGTGTGTCCCTCAGATATACTGCAAGCTAAGCACTGATTATGATTTAGCTGAAGAAAGGTAAAATAGGTTAATGATTAATTACACTGGGGACAAAAGTTAATGTATGAAAACTTGGAAAGAATTACAGTCTAGCCCCTAATTTTAATGATCAGTCCACCCATTCTGTGGCTGATGTTGTTTGCTGCTATGCTGGCTCTTTAACATGACGAGTCTTACAAGCTAACAGTCGTCTTGATGGCTTTCCAGAATTTTCTTTTTATTAGTATAATTGCCAGTGGTTTCTGTGATATTTTCTTACTTCTGTCTTGTCACTTTATTCAGGTCTCTTTAGCAGCCCAGCTCTATCTTTGCCTCCAGGGATGTTGAGAAACCTCAAGGAAAGAAAAAGTTCTACTGATAAAAGCTTCTGAGGAATTAGATGCCAGGGTAGATTCTGGTCTTTGTGAGGCCTGCAGGAAGGTTTACAAGACAAAGTGGAAATGGAGAATCTCAGCAGGAACTCCAATGAGTTATGTATGTCCATGCTTCAGTTTCCTCAGTGCAACTGAATAGTCTCTAAGATTTATGAGGAGAGAAAAACATAGGGAAAAACAGCATACTTGAATATCAGTAATTTCCAGCTAGTCATCTCAACAACCTCATTTAGGTTATCAGTTAAGCCAGAGGCTTAAATCTTCAGAGCTGCTGCTGTGCCCCATACTCAGCACTGGTGAGACCACACCTTGAATACCATGTCTGCTTTTGGGCACCTTGCTCCAAGAAAGACACTGAATTGCTGGAGCATGTCCAGAGAAGGGCAGTGAAGCTGATGAATGATTTGGAGCACAAGTCTTGTGAGAAGCAGTTGAGGAAACTGGGGTTGTGTAGTCTGGATGAAAGGAGGCTGAGAGGAATCCTTCTTGCTCCCTGCAACTACCTGAAAAGAGGTTGTACCAAGGTGGAGGTCAGTCTCCTCTCTAAAGTAACGAACAATAGGATAGTAGCATGTGTCAATACCAATCTCCTTCAGCACAGGGTTATTTTTCTTGTATATGAGCAGAATATGTTTATTTCTGGAAAGTTCACACTGGTGTTTCTTTCACAATCTGATGGAGTTGTGGTTATATGCTCCAGGTAGCTGTGGGTTCATGTCTTTCACATATATATCATAAGGGATGAAAATAGACTTGGCCAACATTAGGCACTTGACTCTGAGCCTTTTACACAAAACCCCCTTCATCACAAATGAAAAACTTAGCCAACAGCCCTAAAGACTTGACATTTGTTGAAAATAATGCTCCTTCCTTTTCACCCTTTATATCCTTGCCTTGTACCTAAACAAGCAAAGCACTTTGAAGTGTGCCCTTTCCTAATGCAGCAAAGATGATGTTGAAGAATTGGAGAATGAGATGACAACAGACATCCTCAGGGAAGGCTTGAAATGCTCCTTGTAATTGTATGCACAGTTCCTGGTATCATGCTATATAGTTGCATAAATTTGTCTTAAACTGATGTTAAATGGCAAGTCCTGCTTTTTAGGAACAGGATATTCTAACATTTTAGGACACAGCTATTATTCATGTTCTTGTTGTGACAAGTGACTGCAAACAATATCACTTTTATCAAGTTGTCAAGTTTTTTTTTTTTTTTTTTTTTTTTTAATACT
>NDXB01016247.1:191971-205241 GCA_002631895.1 Agapornis roseicollis
TTGGTTTTGGTTTTTTTTTTTTTGTTTTTTTTTTTTTTTTTCTGAATAGCAGAATCCAAGCTCAGTTGAAGCATTATCCAGAGAAATCTACAGTCTGACTGTTTTACAGTGCTGTCCTCTGATATTGTGTCCCATGTCTTTCATTTGGCAATGGCAAAAAGGTGAGCTAAGCAATTCAAATGTGTAAAAGAAATAAATGCTTTATGTAAATACTACTATGACAGGGATAAAGCAGAATCAAAAATTTTATTATGAAGAAGGCAGTAGGTGAGGAACTGAAGTCTCTAGGTGATATTTTCTGATTATTATCTTTTGTTAATGATCCCTGGTTAAAGATTGCTTAGGAAAATGGATTATGTTGATGGACGCTTCAGATTTTTATCTTCTGAGTAGGTTAATTGAATTATTAAAAGTTTTTCTAAGGTGATAATCACACTTAGTACATGGATAAAGGAGCTGAAGAATGAATGTTTCAACACTGTGTATTTGCATAGCATCACCCAGAGATACTTGATATTCCACTAAACTTGGAGCCCATGTGAAAATATGCCCTACTCAAATGTGCCTTACTCTGAGGCCTTGCTGAATAGTTGAAATTTACTGCAGTTTAGTTATGGTTCGGAAATATTTGCAAACACCTGAGACTAATGCACTGCACTTTCCCCTACATTCCAGCTGAAGCTCTTGGAGTGCTTGACAAATCATTATGAATTAAACATACACTGTTGGTTGACATTAGTGTTGTAAGTTAGGTAGGCACTTCAGATCTCATCTTAACTCAGCTGGAGTAAAATGGCTTTTTTTCTGCCGAAGAGAAGGTATGTGGATTTTTGCATGCTGAGGATCTATCTCGGCGGAGGAGTTGCTACATGGAGGGCTCCACAATTATTTTTTTTTACAGAAAGGTCTTCTGCGAACTCAAAATCCCAGTTGGCCTGCATGACAGGAGTTTGAAAACAGAGACACTGAGAAGTTTGATGGGAGTTTGCATGAAAGGAGTTTGAAAGTATGGAGTGTCACTTTGTCTATGCCTCTGTCCTCTAAGCAGTTAAGCAGGTAAACAAGAGGAAAAATTGGAAGATCAGTGTTTAAATCTGCATGAACTTCAGTGGAAATGGGACTTCATCCAATCATGTAAAATTGATAGTATTTCTTGGTGCCATTTTCTGGTTCTTTTTCATGGAATTTAAGGCCTGCTGAGGTATTTGAAGTCCATTTACTGAAGCATACTATAACTATAATTGCTCCCTCTCCTTTCCCAACACTCTGATTTAAAGTAATTTAAAAGTCATCTGAAAACTAAAGGTTCTGTGTCTGACACCCGCTTTCCAAAATGATAATGGGACTGAAATAATAGGTTTGTTTGCAATCACAAATCTTACTATGGTTAATGCATCAAACCATTGCTGGAAATTGCCTTGATACTATGTAAGTACTCTTTGAAGCAAAGGCACATAGACTGATAGTTGAGAGGCTTCTTTTTCTTTATGCATCTTCAGGTATGTGTTTATCTAACTTCAGTGAAAAAGGCTTAGTGGATTTGTTTTTCTCATCCAAGCATGCATTGTGAACTAAATAGAAATTCCTCTGGGAAAATGTCTCTTGATAATTGTGAAAGATGAGTTTGTCTTGTAAAGATACTAGCACTGTAAACATGGCTGTAAATGTTTGATATGTGATACTACTAAAGAATAATGTAATCTAAACCAACATTATGACAGCATTTTTAATCTGGTTGCAGGCCATATGGGAAATGTCCAGAATAAGGGATTGAAAAAGACCACACAAAATTCCCAAATCATGGGTAGTACTTCTCAGTGATGACTTCTATGAACAAGTACATGAAAGGCATTATTACATCCAGTGGGAAGATAAATACAAAAGTTGCTAGATATGTCACCAATTTGCTGAAGTGTATTCAGGGGAGGACAATAAGACACGTCCATCAAACTGCAAGGATCTGAAAGGGAGGGAGATAAAAACTGTTCTCTCAGATCTACTCTTTTAGAGGTGATTACTGAAGCTGACTAAATCAGCTCCTTTAGGTACTGGAATCTGCTCTGTGGGTCCTCCTGGAGCTTTCTCTTCTCCAAGCTGAACACTCCCAGCTCCCTCAGCCTGTCTCCATAGTAGGAGTGCTCCTGCACTTTAATTTTAATCTTTGTGGCCTCCTCTGTTCTTGCTTCAACAAGTCCATGTCCTTGTTGTGGTGGAGCTCCAGAGTTGAATGCAGTACTCCAGGTGGGGTATCATTAGAGAGGAGTAGAGGGGGAGAATTTTCTCCCTATTAATCATCACATGGACCATACTTCAGATATTAACTTCAATGGCTCAGGGCTCTGATTACATGTGTGTTAACACAACATGGACATGCAGTAAGATTGAGGCTTTACTTACACTGGAAACCTAAGTCAGCCTATTTGTGCTGTTCATACAGAAACTGGACTTACATGCACTTCGCTCTATGGATATTCTCTGCATGTTATTTCAACAACACAAGTGCTTGTTAGTATTAAAGCAGAAGAACACAGTCTGTCTCCATGCAAGAAGCTAGCAGAACAAGCAATGAAAGAAAATATCAGCCTGGGAAGAGCAAATAAGCTTGGGCACACTGACCCCAGTTTACTCACTCCATACCTCTTCAAAGAGTATGTTCTTCTCAAGTAACCACGGGGACAAGCATAAAATAACCCACTACTTCAGCAACATAAAAGTCAAGTTGTTCCCTTCTGCTTCTTTCCTTGCTGCCTGGAAAAGAAAAGGAACTGGAACATTGCCAAGTGTCACTGCATGGGGGATTNCCAAAGAGTATGTTCTTCTTCTCAAGTAACCACGGGGACAAGCATAAAATAACCCACTACTTCAGCAACATAAAAGTCAAGTTGTTCCCTTCTGCTTCTTTCCTTGCTGCCTGGAAAAGAAAAGGAACTGGAACATTGCCAAGTGTCACTGCATGGGGGATTCTTTAGCTGTCACAGAGCCTGCATAATGTTTCCTACAACCTGTTTATTCTGATGGGATTTGTCTTCCCTACCTTCACTATGTAATAATTAGGCATCTAATCTAAGCCATTCGTTATGTTCTCTCTGGATTTGATGCAAAGAGAGAGGTTGGATGAATTGCCTTCTGGGGGTACTTGTCTCTGTGTGTTGACAACAGTCAGCTTAAAAGACTGGCTTAGAACAGATAGCTAACTTTTTGGCAGCTGAAATCAAATTAGGTGAATCCTATCATCAGCTGTACTACTGTGACTGGCAGACTGACTAGGAGTAAGTCACAGATAGTTATGGTACTGCATATGCTCAACCAGAGGCAGTATATTTCTAGCCTTGGGATTGCTGTGTACATCTTTAGCCAAGCAAAATCTGGTTTAACATACATCTCTGTATGTGATGGCTGGGGAAGCTAAGCACATTCACAAGCAAATCAGGAAACAATGGTACATGGAGTATGAGCATATGAACATGTAAGATAAATGCACAGTGATGTAGATTGGAAACTGTCTCAACTGCTGAGATCAAAGGATTGTGATCAGCAGCATGAAGTTCTGTAGGAGGCAAGTCAATAATGCTGTGCCACAGGTGTCAGTATTGGGACCAATGCCATGTAGTATTTTTTTAATAACACAGGTGGTGGGACAGAGAGCACCATCAGCAAGTTTGGAGATAATAAAAATTTTGGGAAGAGTGTTTGACCAGATGTTTGTTCTGCCATTCAGGGATCCAGTTGGTCTGGAAAATGCGCAGAGAGGAAATACTAACTCTGCAGCTGGGAGAAATAACCCAAAGCACCAGTACTGATGGGCTGGAAAGCAGCTTTTAAGAGAAGACCCTAGCGGTCCTTGTGGATACCAAGTTGACCATGAAAGGATAGTGTGTCCTCAGAGCAAATAAAATTGAAAGCATCTTGGGCTTTATTATGAATAACATCAGCAGTAGGTTGAGGGAGGTGATCCTTCCCCTCTATTCATCCGCAGTGAGACATACTGGGAGGGATATGTCCAGTGCTGCACTACTCAGTACAAAAGTGGCATGGACATGCTAGAGTGAGTCCACTGCAGTTCCACAAAGGTGATAAAGCATCTGTCTCACAAGGAAAGGCTGAGAGCTGGGACAGTTCAGCAGGAAGAGTGAAAGTTGGAGGGGGAGATCTTGTCAATGTGTATAAATACCTGACTCTGGGGGGAGCAAAGATGACATACTCGGGGTACTTTAAGCAGCACCAACTGAAAAGACAAGAGGTAATGGGTGTAATCTGGAGTAAATTACGTTTGAACTTTTTTCCATAACATATTTACTCTGTTCAAGCACTGGAACAGGTTGCCCAGAGAGGATGTGTACTTTGAATCTTTGGAGACACTTAAAATCCATCTGGACACAATCCTGGGCAACCCACTGTAGTTCTGAGGAGATGAGCTTGACAGGATGTTCTCCAGAAGTCCCTGAATACTTCAACCATTCTATGCCATTCTCTGTGTGTCAAATCTCCTTGCTACATGAAGAATCAGCTGAATCTGATGTTTGTAAGAATTATGTTGATGACAGTTTTATGGAGTTTAGTTTTACAGAGTGTAGCATCCACAGTTTCCTTTCAGATGCTTTCTGATAATTTCTAACTTTTCAAGAGCAGTGTAGATGTGGAGGATGAAATCCTGATGCATATGTCACTAAAACTCACAAACATAATGCAAAAGAGATCAGAAATAGTTGTTAAAATAATAAACTTGCTACAAATAAGGGATATTTTTATCAGGAAAGAAAACCAGCACAGATTCCTTTCAGGTCTAGAATTTGAAATCTACAAATTATTTTCTGAATTCAGACACACTTCCAGAATACAATTCAAATAAATTAAGCCTCTCCAGAATAAAAATATTCATCTTGGAAAGTCAGATATTTGCAAATAGCACTTTGAAGTGTGGCTTCCTTAAATATTTGGAATTGGTAGATGGTCAATTAGACCTAAAGGTACTCCAGTCAATAATGAACATTTGAAAGGACTTATTGATGCCGACTATTAACATTCTCCCCGGATACTTTTGTATTCTACAGTATGGGTTAGCTACCTGAATAGGTATGGTGGATTGCTTCAGGAGACATATTTCTCTTTTTGTTGAGTGTAGGGTGCACCCTAAGACAGTAAGGGTGTAGATGTCTACAGTTAATTTAATTCAGTGATTCACTTAAGGCTTTAAAATCTGGCCAGAGGGACTTTTCCCCAGTAAATTTTAGGTTAAGTCTAAGAACCACTTCCTTTTCTAGTTCAGTCCTCAAGCATTCATTTAAATTCATTAAAGTCTATAGAAATTAATATATACAACAAGTTAATGGTGAATAATTTTTTTCTAAGGATAGCTGTGGCTCTCATATTTGAATTCTTATTTTTATACTGTAAGAGTAGTTTTAATTACATATTGCACATATAATTTTAAGATAATTATATAGCAAGTAGATTAAGCTCTTATTTACTTATCATGCCTGAAGATCTCATTTAGCAATTACTTAATATTCACCTAATGTAAAACTGTCTTATCAGATCCATGATGAACAGCAAAGACCTTTTTATTTTCTTTAAAATGTTCACAGTTTTGTAAGGGAAGAATAGAATTGTCAGAAATGTATAAAGCACCCAGTCATTAGCTATTCTAATTTCACTTGGGTTTTCTTAAGAAAATATATGTGACATGTATTTACTGATGCTGACACTGACTGAAGTGATATTAATATCTCTCCGTACATAGTGTGTGGGGGGTATGTTAGCATCCAGGCACAGGATGGAAAGACATCCACCACCAAGGATGTCCACCATTGGACAAGGAGGTGACCAAATCTGCCCTTTGAATCATTAAAAAATTCCTCTGCGGAGGGATTTCGCTGATATAAGGAATGCAGAGATTAAGCAGCAGTTTTGCTAGTAATCACCTGAATAGGGAAAGCCATCTCAAGTGGAGTTCACATTTTGTGAGGCAGATGCCAAATATAGGAGGTAACATTGGGGATCAGTCAAAAACAAAGCTGACCAATGCTTCTTCTCTGCTGATCTACAAATCAGTATCTAAGGTCTTTGCACCTTCAAATTATCCTGCAGACTGTGCCTGAAAGATGCATTTAAGTCTCCATAGGACTGGAAGTTAAATCTAGTAAGCAGCTAAGCAACATAAATGTCCAGTCATTTACCCCTGGAAGATTAGTGCCTACTGTGAAAAGTAAAACACCAAAGACTCTAAGTATCTTTGGGGGATCAAATGTTCAAGTAATGACCAGAATTCCTTGTTTTGGGAGTTTTCTGTCAGATGATCTATAGACAAACAAAAGTGTGCTGTGATTTAGCGCTCATATCTTGCCTTCCTGTTTTAGGTTTCATGGCAGTTAACATCATGTACTTTAAAAAGACTTTTGTACTTGCTCTGAAACCTGAAATTGTCTGTTCTCTAAATTAAGATTACACTCTTGCTCATGGATAAGCACCTGTTCCTGTTTCATATGTGTCAAGCATAAACTATTCCTTTATTACCTAAGGCCATATATAATATTTATACAGCTATATGTATGTGGTAAGGACTTTGTTCTGAGTGTTTAAGAGTTTCTTTGATGTCTACTAAGTACCCTAAGATTTCTGTGAAACAGATAGACGTATTCTTTTTTAAAGTCAGCTGCGTGTGTCAGAGTTCAAGTAAATAGACTTAAAAATGAAAAAAGCAAAGGTAATCATTAGCACATATAGGATATAGAATTTATACCTTAATTGTGCCAATCCTAGGTCTGATGAACAATCCTCACCTATTTTCATGATTTATTTGTATTTGCTGCAAGTTAGGTAGCTGAACAAATCTTTTAACCAGATGCTATGTATTAGTAACTTCTATGAGCACCAGGACCTATTTTCTTACTAGACTGGAGTTCATAGTTCTGATATATGTTTTACATATAGATAACCTACTAAGCCATGATTCACTGTCAGATGTTAAAGAGGAACAACGTAATCAAATAATTCATTCAAGATTTGTCTTTTCAAAGAGGAATTTATGTTCTGGTGATCTGTGACCATACCTTTAGACCTTGAAAACATAACTGTGAATCGGTACAAACCAAAGCTATTCCATTTCTTTTCTGCAGCCACAAGATTTGTTAGCTTAGTTGTTTGTGCAGGCTAAGCTTCCCAAATCATGTATTCTGGAAACAGAGGGTACACCAAACCTTCAGAGCAGGAAGTGCAAGCTAATTTATAATAGGATTAACTTTGCCTCACCACACTCCCTGTGGCTTTGCTGTGTTTTCTGTGGTAAGATCTCTAGTACAGCTGCTCTTTTTGATAGCAATTCTGTCCATGTCATCTCTCTGCTGCAAGGCAGGGACTGTTTTTGTGTTTGTTTGGGTTTGTTTACCCCAGTCACCATACATAGCCACCTCCACAATAGATGAATGTCCCTTAGAAATGCTGTAGAAAACAGGCAATATTCACACAGGATTCTTTGGGAGGCACAAGTATTGCATTTCTCATTTAATGTACTTCACGTACTTCACTGAAATATTGAAGTGGGTCTGTGCGAAGAAAATACAGTCTTGGAAGCTACTGAGGGTGTAATGCTTGGACCTGCTTACCTGACTTTACCTACAGGTATAACAGGCAGAGAGGGATTCAGCCAAAGATTAAAACAAATAAGTTTAACTAAACAGTCAGATATTCACATGAGATGTGTGTTTCAGTTATCTCTGTGCTCAGTAGAGATCTAGGTCTGCTTTTGTTGCCTACACCTTTGTGTCTGTTTGCAATACCATAGGCTATGTTGCCTGAATTTTGCTTCAGTTTCAAGAGGATGTGGATCTTTCACAGCTGCAGTGTTATACCTGCCACCTCTGTGGGTATCTCATCTATCCTAATCTCTAAAGTTGTTGCCTGACCATAAGAGTAGGAAAACCTACACCCGGATTAGAAGTTTAGAGTGTGCTTCAGGACTGCTGTTCCTCTTTAGCATGTTATTCTTACAGTGGTGACTGAAAAAGATTCACATCTGAAATATATCTAGGTGTCTTCAAGCTGTCATGTCCATGATAGGTGCTTTTTAACCTTTGAAACTTTTTTTTTAATTTTCTTTTGTGCAATTCTGAAAAAAAAAACTGCACAAGAAGAACTGGGATGCCGATGTTCCTCACAGCACATTTCCTGACAGCAGAATCTTACCACAGTTGAAAATAAAGAATACTTTGTTTGGATAAAAGCAATAACATGCCTGGTAAAATTTTGAAGAACTGGAAAATAACACAGTGTGGTCTTACTTCAGGCCTTTCTCTATTTTTCTGTATTAGATCATAAAAATTTCTGGCAAGGGATATGTATTTGTACTTTGTTACTAACCAGAGAGATTAATTTTTGGTTCAACAAACATAAGTCCCTGTGAAAAGTTTTATCTTGTCTTGTCCTATCATATATGTGATATTTAAAGACACCATAAAGCAGTTGTCAACCCATTGTGTAAACGCTTAACTCTGAACAGTAGTGTTTCTCTGTAATGGCCTTAGAAGAAGGAGTAAAAAAACTGTAAGAAATGTACAACTGAAGACTCTTTGTCAGAGTTTTTGACTACCATGTTAATCATATTTATTTCTAAATTCTACAGTGTCATAAAAAGACTAAAGGTTTTTGGTAGCCTTTTGTTATTGACACCTGGGCTTAATGGTTTGTTTGAGGCACTTTAAGAATATTTGCTCTGGTCAGATGGAAGTTCTGCCTAACTCAGCATTGTGTCTAATAAAGTTTAAAGGAAGCAAAGCAAATATAACCTTGTCCTTGTCTTGATGTGTTTTTTCAGCTTCTGACAATCAGCCATTTAGCTGGTATTTCTTCTTATACAAGGAAAGCAATTATGTATTGTTTGAATTCTGCAGTTCAGAGGTTGAGTCTCCCATGTCTGTACAGAATAGAGTTTGCCTTTGGCTGGGTCTTGAGACCATCAGAAAGTCAAAGAATCAAAACCAATTCTGATGTCAAGGGTTTACTGTCTTTTTGTTCCCCCCTGCAAAATAAGTTAACAACTAAGCTTGTCGGTAGTTGCTTATCATAGAAACATAGTTATTTTCATTATACATGTATTAACATTATTACCATGATTGAACAGACACTTTGTTCTTTCAGAATTTCTAATTAAAGTGTAGTGTGAATGAACTGCCCATACTGCTGAGGAATCTAAGACGGGAAAATTCCTTTTCCCGGAATAAATTACCATATTTATTACTCTACTTAAATGAGAGCAATTAGGCTTAGAATGAAGTGTGAAGTCCTCTGAGTGCACATCCTTAATGTATATCCCCCGAACTTTTGGGAGCAGAGCTTAGAAATATGCTGAAATTTCATGGGCTCATAGCAGAGAGACAGCTTTGAGAGAAAGGAGGTTTTGTGCTGCAGAGAAACAGGAAGTGAGAGTTGACACAAGACGCAGGAAGGGTGCATCATTACTGTCTTACAACCTGATTAGACCCAAGGAATGTGGGTGGAAAAAAAGAATCAGGAAGTAGGATAAGATTCCCTTAGATTTAGGGAAGCTCTGTCAGGGATATGTCCCCTATTTGGGCAACTCCAGAACAGCATGATCTATTTTCTTCCTGTGAACCCAATTAAATTTTGCTGGTGATAGTGAATTGTGAAGTTATGCTTGTTATTTTTAAAAAAGAGAGCTTACAAAACTCATTCTCTCCAGCTCAGTGTTAAGAATTTCTTCCTTCATTTTCTCTGCCTCTCTACCTTCATTTCTAACTTGTCGTTGGAGAACCTCCAACTTTCATTATAAATTGAGGATCACAGAAGCTGCCTGACCAATGGCTCCTCCAACTTTCATTTGTGGGGTTGAAAAGTAGAAGATGCTGTCATGAAAGCCAGCTTCCAAGACTTCTACTTAGAGCATGTTCTTTTCAGAGTAAGCATGCTAACCTCAGTATCTTACCTACTGATACCACAGCCACTTGTGAAAATTCATCTTCTGACTAGATATTTGAGGATACCTGATACTCCTTTTTGAGAACCATGGTCTCAGTGATAAACTAGGCCTCTTCAAGTCTTCAGCAGAATGGATCTCTAATATGTTTTAAAAGCACATATATGAACATTTCCAAGCTTGGAAATGTTCACCTGGGATGAGTGGGAGATTCCTGAAATTTGGTGGGGGTCACTGACCAAGCAAGACCACAACTGATATGGCTAAATTTTTGTACAGCAGAGAGACTGCCTTTGTCAAACATATGCTTTGCTATGTTTCTAGGGCAACATATCTGATGCTGAGACAGGACATGAAACACACACCTCCACAAAATTTTCTGTTTAAAAAGGCTTTTGGTTTTGGGCCCTAAGGGCAGTCTCAGAGTTTCATAAAATAATTTACAATTCAAAAAAACCCCAAAAAAAAACCAAAAAACAAACAAAAAAGGGCATTTTTTTAGTAGTTCTTATTAGTTTTGTCCATAAAACTTAGCCAACTATCTAGATTCAGCCTACCTACAGCGTCAGAGCTGCAGCTGACAAAAGCTGAAGATCAGACTCAACATGTCCTACTGCTCCCTGGTTTGAAAATGTGATAATGAATAGCAAAGTAAACATGGTGCTGCTTTGTTGTACAGTTATAATAATTCTTTGGGGTAACCTGCATAACCTATTATCTGAAATTATCATATTCACTGGGCCACTTTTTCCAGAATAGCTTCAAGCTATTCGCTTTCAGCTCAGTCTTGCATGATATTGTTCTGTACTCATATGTGCAACAAACATATTAATTTTACATACCCTCTTAGTCCTAATGGCTGGTGGCATGTTTTTTTACAACATGTTTTATTGTAACATAATTAACACATAAACAGTGCAGCAGAGAACATGTCTTCTCCTGAGTAAGGCATGGTGCTTTGAAAAAGTTGCTTCGCTATTACTTGGAGCACTGAACTGCGAGATGAAAGATCTATTTCTGGGTTTCTTCTTGGATTATTCTAAGTCATTTTTCTTTCTTATCTGTAAAATGTAGGTCATAATATAGGTACCTTCATCTGCAGATCTCAAGGCTTTTCTCAAGTATGAATTATTCTGTTTTAATTCAGTGCTATGAAATGAATTAATATAACGACTTAAGAGAATCTTTTGAGCATTGAAGGTGAAAAGGCACACCAATTTCTTTTGATTTTGAAGCCAAGAAAACACAACCAGCCCTCCACAAAATCAGACTCTTTAAGGTATGCAAGTGTCAAAGACTGATATGCTGAAACTCATTTGTTTCAGATTTTCATGAGTTTTGTTATTCCAAAAGTACTTAGACAGAACCCTGAAATGAGAGAATTTATAGACAAGTAACATTTTTATTTTTCTATTTCTCTTTTCTTTTAGGTAATCTAAAGGACATTTGAACTCATTTCTAAGAACAAAGAGGTACACAGAGTACCATTAAAATTTTGATGTTACTGTTCCTAGTAATTACATTTAGCAGAGTACTCAAAGCAAGCTTGCTTCTAAACACAGTAAATGCACTGGGTCAGGTAAATGTTATGATTCAGTGAATACTGAGGGTTTCATGGTATCTATGGTAATGTAAGGAGCATATGAGGAAACAGGCACCAAAGAGCTCAGTTTTTACACACCATGTAAATAAGGGTTTATTTTTCATTTTCAGCTCAGCTTTCCTTATGTACTCTATCGACAGTGTTTAAGAGAAGGAAGAATTTTAATCCCAAGGTTTTCTCAGAAACAGTTGTTTACCAGCAGAGCTGAGCTTGAGAAAACAGTCCAACCAAGAAAGTTCTGGCTGGAATGATTAATGCTGTTGTGGTTTAACCCCAGCTGGAGCAGTACAAATGCATTGACAAAATTATAAGCATCTGGCAAGGTCTTACAGGATCTGTTTGGCAAGACCAGTCTAATATTTGTGTTCCAAGTATTGAAGGAAGATAATTCTTTTGCTTTCTTATCAAGAGATCTTGGTTTCTGCTTTACAGTTAATCACCACAGTATAGAGAGGGCAAAGTCCCAAGCTAAAAATATTGCAACTGAGGCTGATATATGGAGAAAGGGGTTTATACGAATTCAAAGTTATTGGTGTCCTACAGCTCACCCTTGGGCTGTGAGTTTGCAGACTGGAAGGTTTCTTAGCTTTGGTGCTGAATGTAACCAGCAAAGAACTTTTTTTTGTATCAGTTTCCTTATTTGGGAAATGTGTTTAATGATACATTTCTTCTTTCTCTTCTTTCATCTCTGATAATGAAATGGTTATATGGTGGTCAATATTAAATCACTGGGATAGGATCAGAGCTTTTGACAGGCAAATAATAAGTCTTATGCAATGTGACCATGTCATAGTGTTATCTTTCCTCCTGAATGATCATCTAATTATTATGTTTTAAAATGCCCTTAATGGAAAAGGGGGACAAACGTTTCAGCCCTGGGACCTCATTTCAAGGTTACATATTGTAGAGAAGTGCATAATGAAAACCTTTTTTTCCCAACTGTAATTAGAGATAACTGCCAGCAGTATAGAAGTTCCTTTTCAGGAAATAGTCACAGGAGGTTATCACTACTTAAAATGCCCATCACATGTGTCTGCTTGCATATTTTTTATAGCAAGGACCATTATGATTTTGTTTAAGGGTGTGAAAGGATAATTTACAACCTGGCTGAATACAATGTACCTGCAAATACGTGGTATGAATAGCCCACTTTAGCTCTGATGCTTGGAAAGTAAGAGTGTTCTTGTTGCATAAAATTGGATTGTGCCTGATCAAATTAATTCAGCTATTGATTCTACCTCATGGGATCTCTGGAAAGTAACTTTACTCTCTGTGTAATGTGAATAGAACTACTCTGTAAATATACTATAAATTTGCATTGAATGGAAGAGTCAGACTGTACATCCAGGACAGCTTGTGAAGATAATGTGATTGAGGATTTTGAGTTTAATGATGATTAGGAGATGTCTTCAGCTCTCGTATATCTGTATCATCTACAATAGCATATTAACTCTTTTTCCTGCCATTCTCTCACATACCAGGTGTGGTATGAAAACCTTTAGCATACCCTGAAAGTGTGTATATAAGATGAACTTTTACACATACAGACGTAAATGTATATGCTCTGTATATATTTGTATGTGCGTGCATATATATATTAGCATATATATATATACAGAAGTACACTGCATTTTTGCTTTCACTGGATCTTCAAAGTAGTTTCATGTCAAACCAGCCTCTTACAGTCATGAAAGTAAAAAAAAAAAAAAAAAAAAAAAAAAAAAAAAAATTTTATTTTG